>CATIWM010158817.1:0-42894 GCA_949671775.1 Mallotus repandus | reverse complement strand
TATTTTTATTGTATTTTTGCTATCTTTGTTGTATTTATCTCCTTTATGGTAAATTTGGTATTTTTATCATAAAGTTCATATTTTTATGGTAAAAATATCATCTTTATCATTTTAATTTATTTATTCCTGCATTTTTTATTTATTTATATTAATATTCATGTATTTTCATTATTTTGGTTGCATTTTTGTAATTTTTGTTGCCTTTATGCCTTTTGGGGTAAAGTTGTCATTTTTATCCTAAAGTGGATATTTTTATGGTAGATATGACATTTTTATCACTTTCAATATTTCAATTCTGCATTTTATTTATTTTCATCACATTAATTGCATTTTTATTATTTTCATTATCCCTTTTGATAAATTTATTGTTCTTATCATAAAGTTCCCATTTTTATGGTAAAAATAATATTTTTATCATCATTTTTATTATTTCAATTGCATTGTTATTATTTTTATCACATATTTATTATCCATGTAATTTTTATTTTTTTTACAAATTTATTGTTTTTATCATAAAATTAATATTTTTTATGGTGAGAATAATATATTTGTCACTTTTATCATTTTATTTTCACTTTTCCATTTTAATTTCTCAATATTTGCATCATCATAAAAATCTTATTTTTATAATAAAAATGATGACTTGACACTAAAGTACCCAAATTCCAAAATCTTACACCATGCATCCATTAGCATCCTTTTTTTTTTAACAATGTTACATATTATATATATATATATATATATATATATATATATATCTAAATATCTATCAATATCTACCAATATTACAACTATATATAGTAGTTATTTATAGAGTGTGAGAGAAATTATCCCCAGTAGTATATCATGGACCAAGAGCCATGATTTGCGTACTCTGGGGATTGAACCCATGACCAAGAGGTCGTGAGTGCCTCACCTTTGCCATTTAGGCTAAGGCTTATTGGCGCATCCTTGTTTGCTTATGTGTTTAATTATTCTTATTTATTTATTTCAATTATGTATGAATGAAATATATTAAATTATTCTAAATGTGATGTGTGCTTGCATGTGTGTGGAAACTAACCTTTGTTTTGCAGATTTATTAGAATAGGTTTATTTTGTTTCCTTTTTATTATTTCAATGTAATTAATAGAATAGACTTCTTTCAAGGCAATGTAATCCTTAATCCCTTTCCCCGTTTTTTTATTTTTGCTTATTTGCTTGCTTATTTTCATTTGTTATTTCTTGCATGCTTGTGTGTTACGTGCTAGGTGCTTACTTGCTTACATGATTATCTGCTTAATCGATGGATGTTTATTTATTTATTGTGTGATGAATACTCATTAATCCAATTATCTCGCGCTTTATTTTCCAATTTAAACTGACCAATTATCAAGTGTAGTAAAAACGCATTATATAACCAAAATTAGGGTGAAATAGTGAATATATGAGCAACATGTATAATAAGAAATAGGATAAGTAACTCTTACCCCCCCCCCCCCCCCAAACCTAGATTCTCTAGTTAAGGAAGTGAATTTTTAATTCACTTTCTCCCGATTAAAGTCTGGTGGCGACTCCAAGCAGACCCTCCAACAAATAATAACAACAGAAACTAGTAGATGGTCGCCATTAGCCTATATGCTCCGATGCTATAAACGCACTGAGGCTTCGTGATCCCGTGTTCCGCCAGTGATCACAACTAAATAACATGTTTGCACAAGAGTTTGCAAATTTGAGAGAGCTCAACCACTATTCAATCAATTCAATACATAATCAAGTCAAGCTTGTACCATTTCTCATACCAAGCTCATGCTAAATAAAATTCATTTTATCTTTACAAAGTGGCTTGGTAAATATATCCATTAATTGGTGATTTATATCAATAAATTTAAGATGAATATCACTATTTTGCATATGATAACATAAGAAATGATATCTAATAACTATATGCTTAGTTCTTAAATGTTGAATGGGGTTTTTGCTAAGATTTATAACACTTGTATTGTCACATTTAATTGGAATATGATCAATATCAATGTGATAGTCCAATAGTTGTTATTTTTGCCACAAGACTTGTGAGCAACAACAACTTGCCACCGCATATTCAGCTTTGGCGGTGGACAATACAACTGGGACTTACTTTTTAGTAAACCATAAGACTAAGTAATTTTTTGTTAAAATTGGTAAGTTCTAGAAGTGCTCTTCTTAACTAGCAAGCTACTAGTAAAGTTAGCACCTGAATAGCTAACCATTTTAAAGGTTGAACTCCTAGGATATCAAAGTCCTAAATGCATAGTTTCAATAAGATTTTTGAAAATTTTCTTAATTGCATTTAAATGAGACTCCCTAGGACATGATTGAAAATGTGCACACAAGCAAGTAGCAAATATTATGTCCAATCTACTAGCAATTAAATAGAGAATGGATTTGATCATACCTCTATATCGTTTTTCATCAACTAGTTAGCCATTCTCATCCTTGTTGAGTTGGTGGTGGTGCTCATAAGAGTATTGCTTTTAGTTCCTCCCACGCTAAACTTTTTGAGAATGTTTCTTGTGTATTTGGTTTGGTTGACAAAGATCCCATCCTTGCATTACTTGATTTGAAGTCCAATGAAGAATTTGAGTTCACCCATCATGCTCATCTCAAATTTACCTTGCATTAACTTAAAAAATTCCTCACACAAGCAATGGTTAGTAGCACCAAAAATAATATCATCAACATAGATTTGAATAATAAGTAAATCATGTTTGGATTTCTTAATGAATAGAGTTATGTTAACTCTTCCTTTAGAGAAACCTTTCTCTAATAAAAAGTTGTCCAAACTTTCATACCAAGATCTAGAAGCTTATTCAATCCATACAATGCTTCTGAAAGTTTAAACACATGATTAAAAAACCAAAGATTTCAAAACCCAGAGGTTATTCAACATAAACCTCCTCTTCAATGAAATTATTCAAAAATGCACTTTTGACATCCATTTGAAAGAGTTTAAAATCCATGTATGTTGTAAATACAAGTAACATTCTAATAGCTTCTAACTTTGCAATAGGGGCAAAGGTTTCATCATAGTCAATGCCTTCCTCTTGATTATAATCTTTAGCTACTAGTCTAGCTTTATTCCTAGTTATGACACTTTGTTCATTCTTCTTATTTCTAAACACCCATTTAGTGCCTATAATAGGATGATGTTTAGGCCTAAGAACCAAGGTCCAAACCTTATTTCTCTCAAATTGATTTAACTCTTCTTTCATAGCAAGGACCCAAATTCATCACTCAAAGCATCATCAACATTTTTTGGTTCAATTTGAGAAATGAAGGCTAAATTAATAATAGACTTAAATTGAGATCTAGTGTTTACCCCCTTATAGTGTCTCCAACGATGAGATCTTGAGGATAAGCCTTTTTAAAATGCCATTTCTTTGGAAGTTCATCCTTCAAGGTAGATTGAGGCATCTCCTCGCTATCCTCTTTGCTAGGACCTTCAAGCTCCAAAGGTTTGCTAACATTTCTTTCTTTAATGTTCATATCCACAAGTTCATCTACAACATTATTAACACTACAAATATCATTTATAGGATTAAGTGGGTTAGATACAACATGCATTGACTCTTCAAATATAAGACTTCTCTTGTTAAAGACCCTATATGCTTTACTAAAGGTGGAGTAGCCTAGGAATTTTCCTTCATCGACTTTGGAATCAAATTTTCCAAGGTTGTCTTTAGTGTTTAATATAAAGAACTTGCATCTAAATACTCTAAGATATAAGATTTTGGGTTTTCTATTATTCCATAACTCATAAGAAATTTTATTTAAAATGGGTCTTTTAAATACTCTATTTGCTATATAGCAAGAAGTGTTAACGACTTCCACCCAAAAGTATAAAGGTAAACTATACTCATGAAGCATGGTTATAGCCATTTCCACTTGAGTCCTATTTTTTCTTTCAACCACCCCATTTTGTTAAGGAGTTCTTTGAGAAGAGAAAGTATGTAAAATTCCATTTTCATTGCAAAAGGTTTTAAAAATTCATTTTTAAATTTGGTTCCATGGTCACTTCTAATAGTTGAAATATAAAAACCTTTTTCTTTTTGGACTCTTCTTGAAAAACTCTTAAAAGCTTTTAAAATATCATTCTTATGAGCAAGGAAACACACCCAAGTGTATTTAGAATAATCATCAACCAAGACATATACATAGTGCATTCCACCTACATTAACAACTCTAGTAGGTCCAAATAAATTCATATGAATAAGTTCAAATGGCTTAGAAGTGGACATTATGCTCTTGAGCTTAAAAGAAGATTTAGATTGTTTTCCCTTTTGATAAGCATTCCAAGGTTTGTCCTTAGTAAACTTGAGTTTGAGTCTCTCAACCACAAGTTTATACTTGCTAAGATTATCCAAAAGCTCAAAGTTTGTATGTCCTAATCTTCTATGTCATGTCCTTGTGTAATGGGAAATAGACATTAAACATTTAATGTCTTTGTTATAAACTTTATTTAAGTTAATGACATAGACATTCTCAACTCTTTCACCACTAAAAATTACTTTGTCTTCATTTAAGCTACTAACAAAGCAATTTTTAGGATAGAAAGTGACTTTATTTCCCATGTCATAAAATTTACTTATACTAAGTAAATTATGCTTAAGACTATCAACAAGAAAAACATGATGAATAAACAAGGATCAAGGGTTACTAATTTCTCTAATTCCTACTATCTTTCCTTTGGCATTATCCCCAAAGGTGACATGTCCTCCATCCTTTGCATCAAGCTTGTTGAATTGCTCCTTATCGCCCGTCATGTGTCTTGAACATCCACTATCAAGGTATCACTTGGTTTTTGCTCTTTAGGATTTCAAGCACACCCATATAACATAATTTAAAGTTTCTTTTGAACCCAAACCTTTATTGGTTTAGGTTGGTTAGTCTCAAAGTTATCCAAATAAAGAAATTGCAAGTGTAGTCTTCTATAGAAGCATACATCACTAGTGTGACCTTTGGTCATGCAATAGAAGCACCGAACATTGGCAAATATATTTTTTCTAGGTGTGTATGATTTTCTAATATATGAAACATGCCTTTTATGTTATGGTTGTGTGAACTTCCTAAATGTCTTTTGTGCCATAGGAAGAGAATAAGACATACATTGACAATGGCATTTTACATTGTGAGGTGATTATCTAGCATGCTTAGGAGTGTTATATCTAGTGTACATGTAAGCATGTCTAGGTTGAAGTTTTTTAGCCTATGCCTTGGCCCTTTGTGTTAAGGAAGGTTGGGTCTTGTGAGACTTGCCCTTGCCATTTGCACAAGAGACCTTTTAGCTTTAAAAGCTTGAGTCTTAAGAGATTTAGAAATAGACTGAGTAGAATCATATGAAGCTTTAATAAAGTTAATGTGTGATGATGATAAGGAAGATATCCCATTTGTATATCCAATTCCATGGGTATTCCATAGAGTTTTTAAAAGTCAAGAAGACTATCTAAAGTTTCTTCCCCCTTTTGAATTTTAAAATGGAATTCTTTAACTCTAACACTTCTCTCGAGAGCTTAAGATTTTCATCATTGGCTTTCTTAAGTTAGTCCTCCAAGGAATTAGAAGATTTTTAAATCTTTAGAAAGTTTCTCATTAGATTCAACAAGTTTGGAAAAATCATTTTTCAAGCTTTCAAATTCCTAAGACAAGTTAGATAACTCATGCTTGTAAAGCTTCTTCTTAGAGAGCAAGCTTTTAATTTAAGCATGAGTTTACTCACAATAGAGCTCCCATCATCATCATCATCATCATCATCACAATCATCACAAGAAGAATGATAAGTAGATGTTACCTTATTTTTGTCTTTAAGAGCTATGAAGCAAAGGTTGGCCACTTTTTGTTGTTCCTCTTCCTTTTCCGATTCAGAGGAGTCATCCTATGAAGCTTTGAAAATCATCTTCTTGTCCTTTGCTCCATTGTTCTTGATTTTGAGCTTAGGGCACTCACTTCTAATGTCTCCCAATTTCTTGCATTCATAGCAAGTAACATCTTTATTCTTCTTACCATCATACTTCTTATTATCTCTTTGCCTTGAGAAGCTTTTTCTTTTCAAGAACTTCTTGAATCCTCTAGTGATCATAGCTATCTCATCATCATCATCACTAGAGTTTACCAAGCTTTTATATTCACTTTCTTCTTGTATAGCCTTCAATGCAATCTCTTTTTTTAACTCTTCTTCTCATCTCTCTCATCTTCTCTTTGCTTTATGGTAAGCTGATATGTAAAGAGCTTCCTAATGACGACAGTAGTTGAGAGACCTCTTCAATTGAAGTGACTTGAGATTCCTAATCCTACTTAGGTAGAATTCTTAGAATCCAGTTGTTCATTTATTCCTTGAAAAAGTCTTTTCCAAGTTTCTTAAGGGTGGCAAGGAAAGCATTACTGTGGTTTGTCATTTCGGTTATTGATTCTTGTGGCTTTATTTTAAAGAGTTCATAATCATACATGTTAAGTTGAACCTTCTTGCTCCTCACTTGCACATTTCATTTATAGTGGTTCTCAAGTGTTTCCTATACTTCTTTTGCGAATTGGCAATATTGAGCTTTGCCACCTTTTTCTCTTGACATAAAGGCTAGCAAGATTGTCATGGCTTTCTTATTCTTGTAGTTATCTTCTTTTTTATTATTGTTCTATTAACTTCTTGCAAGAGTAGTCCCTACACCATGAATTATAGTTTTAAGTGGTTCCCAACTCTTTAGAACAATATTACAAAGTCTCATGGGATCACTATCTAAATACAAATCTATTTTGAACTTCCAATATGGGTAGTCACTACCATCAAAGAATGGTTTAAGAGATGAAAAATTAAGAGATTCACTCCCCGTGATCTTGAATTCTAGCAATTGAGTACCTAGTATCTAAGCTTTGATATCAATTATAATTGCCCTAGGGGGATGCATAGGGTTTTTTAGAAAGTAAAATAAAATTAAGAAACTTAAGCAAGAATTAAGAGGAGATTAAGAGAATGGAAGATCAAACACAAGTGTTTAAGGAGTTTGATTCACAAAAGAATCTACATCTCTACCTAACTTATCCTTAAGTTAGGATTTTCAATCTCTACACCAATCTTATTCACAAAGATTGAGGTTACAAGAGTTTTAAGGATCAACTCTAAACCATACAACAATGAGCTTTTACGTAAGGCTTAGTTTTAACCACAAACCCAAATGTTTTGATGGAGAACCACTTAAACCAATTCCTTTAGAAATAAACCTCACTTTCCTTTTAATTTATCCCAATAATTAGATAAAGTAGAAGCCCTATTTCTAACACACAACCAACTCTCAAAGAGTTAATAACTCACAAACAGATTAAATGACAAGAATTAAAGCTCAATGAATGCTAAGAGAGAAAATTTTAACAACCAAAGTGTGTAACTCTTTAATGAAGCTCTAGATGTTTTTTATATACTTGAGCATACAAAATATGGTTGTTAGAGCCATTAATTGTTTCCCCAATATCTTTTATTCAACATTTAATGAAATTTAGCTTTTTACAGATGAACTGCCGCTCACGGTCGTGAGGGCAATGTCCAGCTCGTTCATAAAACTTTTTTTCCACTAGAGCTTGAATTAGCCATTGGAGGCTAGCAGGCGACCCTCACAAGCAGCTCACGATCATGAGCGGTGCAGAATGATGAGCTCAAGAGAAGGCTGTAAGCCGTTCTTCAGGAGGTTGCTCATGAACCTCCTCACGATTTGGAGGGTGGCTCTCGAGCAGCCACCTGTAACTTGGAAAATTTGCACTTTTTGAGTCTTTTTGTATCCAATCAATTTGAGACTTTGCTTAGGTTTGTATCCTCTATTAAATTTCATATAAATGCACTTTGGATAGCATTACACATCTTAAAACATTGAATAAACAAATTGATCTTAGAATTGAACAACCTACACACTTGAATGAGATCATTAGTAATACATATTGCTTGTCAAAGTCAAAATCAAGGGGTCGATCATGCAAATGGTCAACAGAAGTGCAAACCATCGTTAGCTTTGGTTGATGTGGAAGTACGATCCCACATATTTCTTTGACTGAAAACATAAGGTAAAGGACCACTTTTTTTAAATCTTAAAAAATAAAAGAAGAAAAGAAGTTCCCTGGTCTTCTTCCCTAAAACATCTGACATGCATGGTAGATGGTTATAGAATTAAATATTAAAATTATTTTTTAATCTTAGTGGTAGAATTACAACAAAAGCTATAGATAAACAAAAGTAAACCTAATCCATTTCAAGAAAACAAACAATATAAAAACAAATACTATATTTTGTAGAGTTATCGAAAAAGAAAAATTTGAATCTTGGGTTTGGTACCAGCCATACCTTATTGGGTTTGGCTTTCATTGGCCACAAAATCGTTAACACCTGAGTGTTCAAAGATATTGAAATAGAAAAAAAGCCTTTGGCAAGTAAAGGATAAACAAGTAGAGACTTAGGTTTTTTTTTTTTTAATCAAGAGACCCAATTTTAAAGACATCTTCTTAAATGGTAAAAAGAATTGATTGAATCAGAGACTAAAACACAAAAAAAGACCCAATAAAAGAAATGAGATTGCAAACTTTATAAGTTAGGATGACAATGATGGAGGTTTTGACAGAGGGAAATGGGTTTGAATCAGAGGTCATTTCCTTCATCAAATGATCAAATTTGGCACGAGAGAGAGCAAAAAAGTTTGACATTTTCGTTGCTAGAATTATTTGGTCTTCTGCCATTAAAGAAGAAGAGAAGAACGATGAAGAAGAAGTTCTTTTTTTTTTTGGCAAACCCACATTCAAATCTCTAAACTTTTCATGTTTTTAGCTTTAGACTCCTTAAGTTTCATTTTGTATATCTAGACCCTCGTACTTCATGGGCTGAAAATTTTAAACCCTTCAGTCAATTTTTTAACAAAAATTATTTTCTTTTGGTCCTAAAATTTTATATTTCTAATATCCATATCTTTTTTTTTTTTAATACTTATCACTTTTTAAAATTATTTATCGATAAAAAAAATTTATTTATTTTAATATTTATATTTTAAATTAAAAATATAAATATAATTTTTAATATAAAATAAACTTTCATATCTTAAATTTAAAATATAAATTAATATATACATATTTAAACAATTTTAAATTTGAAAAATAAATAATTAATTAATGTTATAAGATATAAAAAAAAAGATTATAATAATCACTACTAGAATGTTGATTTTTTGTAATGAAAATTTAGCAAGAGGATATAAATCACGTTACTAAACGCTTAATTTTTATAATTTTAGCGAGGAATGTAAAATATTTAGCTAAAACTCTTCTAAAAGGTCATATTTAATGAGAGTAATTTGATTTTCCAGTTATTAGTATATACAACCCGCCGTCATTGCTGAGTGACAAAAAGGCGCTAATCTTTCCCCCAAAATAAAGCACTAAATACGGAGCTCTTAACAAAAAATATTTGGCGCTGTTAAAGTTTTAAATTCCCTCTGTCCCCTCATTTTCTTCAACTCTAATGTACCCTAACCCTCCTTTTTCTCATTTTCTCTTCAATCAATTGCTAATTAGAAATAGAAATGGCAGATCCCTTCAATCTTGCACCATATGTATTAGTAGAACAACAGCTACAAGGGACGACAGAGCAGGAGCAGCAGCAACAACGGAGACCATCTACACCTACGATGGAGTTTGAGCTGTGCAACAACCGAGAACAAACCAAAACACCAAGCAACTGAGCCTCCTTTCCATCACTCTAAATGATAATTTTTCTTTTTAATTTTTTCTTTTGTTAATTTTTTCTTCCATTAATCGGATCAGGTTGGTTGGTTCCTTTTTTTTTTTTTTTTTGATCTTGTTCTTGAATAGATTCCCGAAAATACGTTCTCATTGTAATCTATCATGGTGTTGTTGTTATATATATATATATATGGTGCCATTTCTTAGAATATAAAATAAAAATTCAAGGCTTTAGTTACATCTCCATATTGCAGCTAATTCTTTTATTTGACCACTTTCAGAAATGCTGATAACAGAGTTTGTTTTGCATTCCAACTTCAAAACTGTAATTCTCTTTGTGTTATCTATTAATTCCAAGCTTAAAATTCATGATTTTGCAGGCTAACGGGCAGAGCAACTGTTGAATTTACAATTGAGAAAGCTAATGGCTTAACCTTTACTCCTGAAGCTGGTGGTGAACCAAGAAAGACTGCTAAAATTTATGTTTGATAATTTATTTTTTACTCAGATGTGACAAGCATGTACTAATATGCAATTGCAGCTTTTTTAGATATATAAGATGATATCCTGGGAGTTAAACCCATGACTCGCCCAATATTTGGTTTGGTTCTTATGTAAACTTTTTTGAATATGAGAAAGATTGTTGTGTACAATTGCTGATGAGCTTGGCACATGCACCGTTTATGTAACTTATTTTTTTGGAATGTATCCATTTTGTTTTTCATATGTTTAAATAATTGATTCACTTTGTTCTGTATTATATGTCAAATACAAATTATTAATATGAGCAAGAACTATAATGAACATTGTTAGAAAAGTGCCTAATCTGTGCTTTTTGAATCTAAAGAAAGAAAATTTTTATTTTAGTGCTTGTTGATGGAGCCAAACAACTCATTACAATTCAGATTTTCTATGCTTGGTAGCTGACATAAAACAAGTGGAGTTGAACATTGAATTAAACACTAGATGTAGATAGTATTAAATTACAGAAGAGGATAAACTAGATAGACTTACATCATACTTTATTGATGCTATGTAACAACTTCAAGATATTGATCTTAAGATTTAGAGTGGATGTAAATGCTCTTTGCAGCATGTATGGCAAGATCTCTGATATTCATTTGGGAGAAGTACCATTTCTAGAAAATAAACTTTGCTAGGCAATGCAGTATTTCTGTACTAGATTTCTTTCTGAATCCTTGTCCCTCTTCTTGGTAATATGTGTTAACATGTTTACTTTAATTTTATTTATATGTCATCAATGAGTTTTGAACTCAAGAATTCAACCAATTCCTGACTATTTATAACTAAGCATTATGTTTTTATTACTTTTTGGGACAAGTTTTAATGTACACTTTTGTTGCTAACTACAGGTGCCATACTTGAGTGCCTCATTTGGAGCTATTTATGTTCTTCTAACACCTACAGTAAGTGCCATACAATCACTTTCTTATGGAAAATGACATCCAATTATTGATTATTCACAAAATTTAATGATCACTGCTTCAATATGTCTGAAATTTGTTTACACAAAGACTTATGCTATCATTTCGAAAGCATCCAGCTCAACGAATCAGGGAATAACACAGCCAGTCTGTAATGTGATAAGTTTCAGCTATTTTACTTTCTATTTGGATTCATGGATTTTTACAAAATTTTCAATCTTTTGTTCATGCTAGAAATCTTTTTCAAACCTTAACATATGAAATTTAGATTCTGTTCAGATTAATCATTCAACATAAGTTACAATCAGGATAAGCCTGCAAACTTGGTGTGAATTAATTACCATAACTTGGTACCAATATGCTGATTTTATAGAAAGCATCATGCTAATGTAGCCAAACTTTGCCACACAAGTAAAAATAAATTACAATGTTCAGGTCTCCTAATTCTATGTTCAGGTTAGGATTAGCACTATTCTCCACTTCTCCACCATCTAGTAAATCTCTGATTTTTTTTTTATATGGCTTATCTCTGATGTAGGGGAAAGCACAAGGGTTTGTTGTCGGTGTGCAGTCAATAGCAAACTTGTTATCCCCACTTGTGATGAGTCCATTAACTTATGAGTTGCCAGTTTTCATTTGCTCTTTTGATGTAGTATCAAAATCATTTCTCTATTACTTTTGCTTATCAGCTGAGTTGTTATATCAGCACTGTTCCTGTCTAGTAATGCTCCTTGCAACTGCAAAGGTTTCAGCATCACAGTTGCATCTCTATACATGGTAAGCCCGTACATCTCTCTTTTTGTGTCTTGAGCCACTGATGTGCACTCTCCATCTGTTCTCAACTGATCAATTATTAATCATAAATTCTTTTGTTTTCTTAGATGGTTGCTCTGTGCTTTGCTTGTTCATTGTTTTCTTAGATGGTTGATCAATTATTAATTTGTTCATTGTTATGCAATGTTTAAAATTTTCACATTTTTAGATCATCTTCATGCAGTTGACTATTATACCTATTATACAATGGTGTGAACCTAAATTCTGTAATGGAACTTGTTTTTGTGATTTGCTAGTGGAAGAATATGAGCTAATTGATATACTTTCAATATGATTTTCTCCTGCATCTTTGTAGAATTTTGCTGTTGTAATATATTATAATATTTTTATATTACAAATTGCAGACTTAAGGCAGTAGGAATTAAGTGCCCAACTCCATATCTTTTAAGACTTCATGTTCTGGCCATGGAATTTATTGGTATTTCTTTTTTCCTTGCCCTTTTATGTACATGTTTATGTTCACATTGCTGGGTGTGTGGTGCTTATCATGATATGCAAAAATTTATCATGTGAAAATTTCTTCATCTGGATCTTATAGTTTGGGCTAAAGATAATATCATAAAAATACCGGATCTATGAAAACGTTAGTTTTAATTTCTGTTTAGCCTTTTTTTTCACCAAAAAAAAAAAAAGCCTGGTAGGGTCGGTGGATATAATTTCCTTCCAAACTGTCTACATGTAATTTTTGTCACTTCAAGGATATTTGAAGGCAGTGTTCAATGTTTGGATTATACATTTTTTTCTCCTTGTTTTCTCTATCTCATGCATTTCTTCTTGCTCTTATATAAATATGCTTCTTCTTTCAGTGAATAATTTATAGTTTGTTGCATTGTTAAACTTTTCTTTTGGTTTACAATGTATGTTATAGGAAAGGCTGGTTGGGCTGCATCTCGTCTCAAGGATGCTATAACCTATCTCTGGACAAGTTACATGAAGGTTATGTAGAGGTTTGTCTAACCTCTTCATTTTTTTTGTCATTTATTTGTTTAGTTTTAACTAAATATAGCAGTAGGAGCAATGAAGTTTGTAAATCGTATGTTATAGAAAATTTGGTTTGCCAAGCTGAACCTAGTAAAAAAATATTTAGTCTTTACAATTTTATCACTTTGGTACTTTAGGTAAGATGGGAACTGGAAAAGATATGGTATATGGAGTAACACATGTACAAATTGATACAACATATTATCTAGGGAGAAGGAAAAATCATCAAAATAATTATCTTTTGTGATTTTTATTTTCTTAGTTTTCATAACCTCTTTACATATCTTTTTCAGATAATTATTGCAATGTGGACCTTATATCAGAAGTGCAAATTGGTACATGGGGACCTCAGTGAACATAACATACTCTATTATGAGGTGAATGGCTTGATGCACCTTTCAAACAGGCAAATGTGTTTACCTTCAGTCCTATTTTGATGCACTTTTCAAGACGAGATAGAAATTCTCATTGGAGAAAAGTTGTTAACTAAGGATGTTGAATTGGATCACCTGTGTAATTGTAAATATTTTAGATTGATCACACCTGTAATTATGATATATGATCTAAATTGTTCCTCATTTTTGCAGGGTCACTTGCATATAATTGATGTCTCTCAAGCAATTGATCTTGACCACCTCGTGCCCTTGATTCCTTACGTGAAGATTGTGTTCATGTTTCTGTAAGTACTTTCTGCTAGATGGCTTCAGATTTAATGTTTAGAAAAGGTAAAAAAAAGGCACATGTATTTGTATGGACAAGCAAAGTTAATCAAGCATGGGTGAATGCAGGATTTCTTTAAGAAACATGGTGTAGCTGTCATGACGATTAGAGAGAGCTATTTGATTTCATAGTTGATCCAACCATTACTGATGATTCTGTTGATAGTTATTTGGAAGAGGTATATGACCTTGCTTGTGCTTCCTATTTCCTTAGATTTTACTTGGATCTCTCATCTGATCAGGGGCATCTTATTTAAGGTTCAAAAAAATTTTGACAAGAGACATTACTGCAGAGGATGAAATTGCAGACTCTGTATTCATGCAGGTACCTTTCTACCTTGTGGTATGTATTATTTTTGTCATTTGAAAGGTGTCTCAGGGATTAGCATATTTTTATTTTGTTTCAGAGAGGAACCACTCAATTTAAATTTTCAATTCTACAGTTTGCTAGCTTAGGGAGACCAAAAATTATTCAAGCTTAAGATTTTGTTTTGGTTTTAGGGGGGTTGGCATTTTTTATATTTGCAGTGTTGCCAGTCTATTAGAACATGAAGATGAGTTTCATTATAGGCTAAGGCTATGTCAGTTTGCTCTAGCTTTGAAATGGAATGCAATTTTTGTTTTTTTGTTTTTTTAGTTCATAAAGGAATTTTTTCTATTTTCTTATATTGAATGACTTGAATTTATATTGGAATTTTGTCTATTTTTAAGTCTAATTCTAGGACTTATGCTAAGTTTTATATAATTTCAAAATTAAACTTGAAATAAGATTCTTGGGAATTGGAATGCAGAGATAATTCACATGCTCGTTCCAATTGCAATAGTAACCAAACATGCCAAAACGTATTTGGGAAAGATCATAATTTTGTGAATTCTTTATAAGGTAACCAAACTGCATCTAGTGAGGGTCTGATCTTTCATTGCCATGTGAAATTTTATTACTATTAAGATAAGAATGAAATTTTGTTTTGTAAGCAACTTTTTGTTCATAATACGCAGGTAATTTTATTAATATTAATATATTTATATCATTTAGTATTATTGATATATATATATATATATATATATATGCTTTTTATTGTTTTGTAGGTAGCTGGAGATACGATTGACTTTAACTATGCACAAGCCATTCAACAACTAGTGTTAGTTTGTGATTAGTTTTTTGGGACTTCTTGAAAGATGCAACTTCTTGAAAGATGTTCGACAAAGAATTAGATTATGAATAAGTTTTTGAATTTCCTTCTATTTAATACTTCAACAATTAATATTGTTATTATGTTTTAATTAATATATTTAGCATAGTTCTCAATTATTGGTGCGATAAATTTTAATTCTATTATTTATTATTTTAGTATTTATAAATCAACTTTTTATATTATTGGTAAATATTAAATAATGGATGAATAGTTACATAATATAATGATAGGAGAATGAAATATGTAAAGATAGAAATTGTTGTTGCTATTAATATACATTATGACAATGTAATTTACTTAATGTGATGGAAAAAATCGTCATTATTATAATTTTTTTAATGACAAAAGAAATATTTTTAACGACAGAAAATGATGTCGTTATTTTAGTTTTTTAATGATAGGAGAAATAACTTTTAATGACTGGACTAGCTTTTGTTATTGAAGACTTATAACGATAGAAAAATATCTTTCAATGACAGAAAACTATATCGCTGAGAGTTTATAGCGATGGGACACCATCCCGTCATTATTTGTTTCAATAATGGGATTCTTGTTCCCGTCATATTTACTTTTAACTACGGAGCCTATAATGACGGTTTATGACGATAATTTTTCCGTTACTAAAAGTTTTTAATAATAGAAAATGCACTTTTAATGACGAAATTTCCTCTTGCTAAAACTTATTTTTCTAGTAGTGAATACTATTATTTTTCATAATATGTTAAATGATATAAGTTTTATTTTCAATATAATTATATTATTCAAAATAAAATATTATGATGAAAAAGAACACCATAATTAAAAGACATTATAATAAAAATATTTTTATATTCTTTAAATTTTGTACAAAAAATAAAGCCAAAAAGGTGTTAAAAATATAAATTTTAATTTTAATTAATTATAAAACATATTTTATCATAATGTATTTTAATTATAATGTTCTTTTTCATCATAATATTTTATTCTGGATAATATAAATTTTATTGAAAATAAAACTTTTATAATTTAAAATATTATGAAAAATAGTAATATTATTATAATTTTTTCTATATCTTAACATTGATTTGTTTATTTATTTTTAAAATTTAAAATTATTTAAATATGTATATATAAATGTATATTTTTCTTAAAATATTAAAAAAATTTAAATAAGTAAATTTATTTTTTTTGATGAAAAAATTTTAAAAGTGATATAAGTGTTAAAAAAAAGTAAAAAAAATGGCATGAATGTTAAAAATATAAAAATTTAGGGACCAAAAGAAAATAATTTATATTGAAAATTTGTCAGAAGGTTTAAAATTTCAACCCGTGAAATATGAGGGTCTAAATATATAAAATGAAACTTGAGAGGCCTAAAGCTAAAAATATGAAAAATTTAGGGGTCTGAATAAGGATTTTGCCCCTTTTTAAAGATTTTAAAAAAGTGGTCCCTTGCTTTATGTTTTTAGTCAAAGAAATACCGCTGTTTCACATCAGCTAAATTAACGATGGTTTTCACCTCTGTTAAAGGAGGTCCAATTTGAGTTAATTTGGAGAGAATAAGGTCCATTTAGGAATAAAAAATATATGAGTGTCTAATGTCAACTTTAGGCTATAATTAAGGTCCAATTGACCCTTTTCCCAATAATCTTTTACCCCCTTCTCTAATCCACAAACGGTTGTCAATTTAAATCTCCATTTTTTTATTTTGGGCCAAAATCCCATTTGAAGAAGAAATTGGGCTTAAATTTTTTTATCATTTCAATTTTTCATCACCAAACTTCTGATTTTGGATCAAAATCAAGTGTCAACAATATTGCTTTATATTTATGAAGTCAATCTAATGGAAACATAATTAGAATAAAAATCAATCAAAATAGAATTAGAAAAGAAGAAGACAAAAACCCAGTCGAAATGAAATAAGAACAAGAAGAAGAAGAGGAGAACTTAAGAATAACCCAAATATCAATAACCAAAGAGATGAAAATTAACACCTACACATTGTGATTCAATTGCAAGATGGTGATTTTCAGTAAAAAAAGATGGAAAAGTGGAGGTTTATAAGACATAAGAAGAAAATTTATGGATTTGTTTAGACATGCAAAAGATATTAATTAATCTATAATTAGTGAGACTAATTTTGTATTTAAGAGAACTTCTCCTCCTTTCTGCTCCAATGGCTGCGGATTTGGCAAATCAGAGAAATGTAATTTGCGCTCTAAATGCTGCAATCATTATCTTAAACAAGAACTTATTAATCGACCTAACTTTTCCCAAAAACCCGCCGTCCATACTCCTCATCATCAATCTTTATCAACCAAGAATCAAGCTTCTGCTGCTGATGGCGAAAAAGATACCAGTGCCAATAAATCTTCACCAATTATCAAGAATATATGTGAGAGTTACAAAAAGAAAGTGGTTTTACAGGGTTTTCTTGCCGCTGTGGAAAAAATTTTTATGGGTCGCATCGATTCCCTACAGAACATAATCATTGTAGCATACTCCACTTACTGTTGTCCATACTCATCATCGGTTATCTTTCCAGACCCAAATTGAATAAAATCCACCAATTCCAACAATGTTTGTCTTTTGATTTCGTTCTCACGAACAAATTTTAGTGTATCATTAAAATCCAATTGAAAGCAATAAACCTGAAGCTTCCTCAAGAACTAATTTTTGCCTTTCAGAAACAGGAACATTCTGGAACAGCGGGAGTGGCTCCATCATATCCATTGGCGGAGATGGCAGTGATTGTCATAGTTGTGGTTCTGGGTGGTAGAGTTTTGCGGTGGTGGTCTCAGGTGGTAGTGGCAGTGCTGCTAATGATGGTGGTTTTGGTGTGTTGGTGGTTGGTGGTGGCAGTGGTGATGGATGGTGACGGTGGTGATGGGTGGTGATGGATGGTGACGGTGGTGATGGTATTCAAATGGTTTTATGGTAAATGATGTATACTTTGTATTTTTTAATTAAAATAATAAACATAAGTTAATTCAGAAGGAGAAAAAGAAAAAGAGAAAAGATAATTGTTATTATTATTTAATATGCTTCGTATGCTGTGGCTAAAATATGTTGTTCAGTCTCCTAAATTTGGGGTTAATTGCCAAAAATTGAAAAGGTTTGGAATAAATAGTCAAAAAAGTTAATTTTAGGGTTACTTGCGCCATTTCAGCCATATTTTATGTGTAATCCATGGGCTTAGGCCCGTTAACGTATATCGGTGAAGCAAAATCTATAAAGCACACTCAAAGCAAAACCCGCAAGCTCAGAACTGGTACGGAATTCCTGGTCGTGCCGTGCAAAAAGCTTTTTCTTTTTTTTCCGCCTCTTTTTACAGGTAACAGTTACTGAAACCTAAAACCCTTATAGTGTGATTAATACATAAAATAGTTTGTGACGATGAAACAAATATTGGGTTTGTTCGTTTGGAATTGATTTGTTGGCTTTATATATATATATATATATATATATATTTTTTTTTTTTCTTTTTTGGGTGCAGGAACTGTTGAATCTGTGTTTTTTTTTGTGGTTTTTGATGGATAAATTAGCTAGAGACATGTTCGCATTGACATCATTTAACTATGCAATTTGGAAACCAAGAATGGAGCAATTTTTGCATGCTGCAGAATTGTATGATCCCGTGAAAGGGTATGAAGCTAAACCCTCTGATATGTCTGATAAAGATTGGGTGCTGTTGGGTCAAAAAGCTGTTTCTTTGATTCTGCAGTGGATTGATGATAGTGTTTTTAATCTCGTGTCTCTGGAAACAAATGCACATTCTTTATGGTTGCAATTGGAGTCTCTTTTTGAGAGCAAAACCCATGTGAAGAAAGTGAATTTGATGAGGGAACTTGTTGATTTGCGGTATAAGGATGGGGATTGTATGGATAAGCACTGTAATTATTTTCAAAATATTGTGAATGAATTGAATAGTTTGGAGATTGTTTTGCCTGATGAGCTGCAAGTGTGTTTGTTTTTGGCTACTTTGCCGAGTGATGGGGAGGGTTTGGTCATCAATTGTGATTCTGATGAGCTGCAGTTGTCCATGGATATGATAAAAGCACATATCATAGAGAGGCATGGGAGCAGTGAAGCTGGAAATTCTCAGGGTTCAAGCAGCCGCGACAAGTCGAGAAAGAGAGTGGTAACTTGTTATCAATGTGGCAAACAAGGGCATATGAAAAGGGATTGTGAAGCAATATTGAGCAGGGAGCAATCGGGCAGCGGAGATGACAAAAAAGGGGAAGATGAAGATAGCGTAAAATCAATGGAACTTGATGGCAATGCAGCAAGGTTAAAAGAAGATAAGTATTTGTTCAAATATTCCTGGTTTTTTGGCACCAGGTACCCTTTTCATTTTTGTTCAAATAGATATTGGTTTGATACATTCCAGGAAAGTAGGGGAGAGTTTGTAACACTTATCGATGACAAGAAACTAGAAGTTGAGGGTATTGGTAATGTGAAAGTGAAGATGTATGACGGTAAGATAAGGACTTTTGGTGATGTGAGATATGTGCCAAAACATAATAGCAATGTGATTTCTGTGGACCGTTTGTGTTCTTCGGGCAGTAGTTGCACTGCAGGACATGGTATGTGGGAAGTTAGAAAAGGTGATGTTGTGACGATGAAAGGTGACAGAACTGAACTAGGTTTATACAAGTTGATAGGGAGGACAGTTGTTCCTGGGTGTGGTGATGTGGGATATATATTGTAGTTCTCAACATGGAGCAAGAGACAGAACTGAGTGAGCATCTCCTCAGAAGGTTGCAGCATTTCATTAAAAGGTTCTTGCATAAGGAGATTTTGCTGGTTTTGCTGTTAGGCTATCATTAATTGCTTATCTGAATTTGCTTTTTTTGGCGGTTTTGCCAGATTTGACGTTATTAGCAGTTTGTTGCTGTTTCTTTGTTTCAAGTTGTTAGTAGTATATTACTTGATGACTTGCAAGGATTTCTATTTTCCGAATTTGAGCTTCTTTTTTGTGCTTTTATTTGCTCGGTATATATAGATATATATTGAATTTTCTATTATTCATTAAGTAATAATTTTCCCTGGCATATACAAACTACCTAAAAGTTTAAGTGGTTCAGATTCCAGCTGCTTTGTTTGTTGAATTGAAAATGAGTAGGGAAAGATGTAGATTGCTTCATTTTTTTTTTTTAAATGTCCCAAGAAACCTGCATTAGTTTTAGTCTCAAATAGGGCGCAAACTAAGGAGTTTCAAGTATTACTGCATTACTGCTTTTGATATCAGTATCTATTTCATGTCTCTTAGTCTCTGAATTACCATAGAAAAAACAATTTTTTTTTTTAGAGTGAGGAGTAAGAGGGTTTCGAGTTCATGTATGTTCATCCACGTTATTTGTCATTTTTGTGGTGAACAATTCGTAAGGAGGGTTGCTGCTCTCTATGGTGTTGTCAATAAATCTCAACTTGTTCCATTCCAATTTATTAAAAAAAATTATTAATTAATTAAAAAAATTTATTTTTTTAACATCTACATCGATGTCATCTCATTTTTTTAAAAATAAAATGAAATCGGCTTAGCAGCAGCATCTTTAATTTTCAGAGTTTGTGAACAGAAAAAGGGCAAGAAGATGTATTCATTGCAAAATCGGCCACCTAAATAAGAGCTCCGGAAGAGGATGAGGTTGAGACATGTCAAATTTTGAAGTGTTTTCTCCTTTCTTTCTTTCTATCCAGTTGAATAGCACTTGGTAGGTGTATGAAAAATATTGTCAATAATTTCTATCAAGAGCACAAAAATTTATAATTAAAATGATTTTTTTGCATTAGGCCATAGCTCGTTTTATTATTATTATTATTATATCTTCCCTCTGCATTGTTCAACATTAGCATAAGGTCGGTTTAGTTCATTTTTTTGGAATAGGAATCATTTTTTGGAATCATAATTGGAATAGGAAAGATAAGGAATTAGAAATGAAATGAAAATTTGAATAAATGTTTGGTTCATGAGGGAATCGGAATGGAGGTCAATATCATTTAAAAATTAAATTTTTTTTTATGAAAAATTATTTTTGTAATTACTTTTATATAAGAAATTAACATTATAAATACTTTTATATATTAAAAATTAATAGTATAATTATCTAATATAAAATATTTATTTATTAAAATATTATAATAATTTTGATGAATTTTTATTCAAACAATTAATACATATTTTTATTAATTATATGTTTTATTTATAAATTTTTTAAAATATATTTTTATATTTAAATATTTGACTAATTTATAATTTGTTTGACTTAATTTTTAAGAGATTTAAAACTCAATCCTTAAAAATATAAGGGAAATGATGATTTCTAGTTATGGAAAATCACATTCACATTTTCATACTAAATTTTACTTAATCAAACACTAGAAATCATAATCATCTATTCCAATTCTAATTTTTACCCTTATTTTTAGCAAACAAATGGACCATTTATGGAATGGATAGTGTTATGCGGAGGGGTTATCTTTCCTTTTCTTTTCTTTTCTTTTCTTTTTTGGAAAGATGGGTTATCTTTTCTTATTATTGTTGTTTTTTTTATTGTTTTTGTTTTTCTATTTAGTTAAATTTAAAATGGAAATAGTTTTATAGTTAGCTTGAAATCTTATTTTATTTCTATGTAAGTTGGGATTTAACTTTCTTATCTTAATTTGTATGCTATTTAATTTTTATTTCCTACTTAGATAAAGATTGTTGGGTTGTATCACCCAATAAGTAGGTGGTTTGTTTTCTTATTTTTTTTTTAACAAACAATAATACAAATAAAACTTCTCAAATTTGTGTTTTAAGTTTTTGGGATTAAAACTTGTGCATCTTTCTTTTAAAGTTTAGTTGTGTACTAGTCTTTTTAACTATGCTAGCTAACTTTGTGTCAGTTCTTATGTCATAGGAGGCTATGGTAGAGTAGGCAATTATATTCATGAAAACAATATGGTAGCTTGGAGAACTGCACGGCAAAATCAAAAGGCAATGTTTAATGTTAAGCAGAGAGAAGATCATAGATTCAAGTTTACCGAAAGACGCTTTGAAAAAATCAATGATCAATTTGATGTTTGAACCATAGGTGCCAATAGAGATGGATTTGACAATAAGTCCAAGAGATGATGTTGCTCGAGGCTAACCTATTGATAGATTTATTTCTGCAAAAAACATGTAGATTTAAAATCTACGTGGAAGATATTCCTTATTATGATGGTAATCCTTACGGTAATATTTTTGTTAATTGAATCGTAAATATTGAATGAATTTTTAAAAATATGAAAATCCTTGATGAATAACGTATGAAGTTCGAGATTTTTAGATTATGGGGATGTACTTATTTTTTGTAGAAGTTACAAGCCAAAAGAAAGGAAGAAGGAAGAATGACTATTATATCTTGCATGATGATAAAGTGATTGTTAGAAAATGAATTTCTTTTGCATGATCATGAGCCCATTTCATCTAAGAAAATACAATGTGTGATGAAAAAGTGGAGAGAATATTGAAGTTGAAGTTGAAATTAATGTGGTAAAGGAAAAAGACAATCAAAGATATAGTTAAAGAATGAGAGATTAACGCTGAGAAAAAAATTGTATGAAAGAAAAGAAGAAGAAATAGAAGAGAAAAAAAGTATTTTTGATGGTTCAAGCAATTGAAGAAGAAATTAATTTTATTTTTTTTGAAATAAGAAATTGATGTTGAGATTAAAGAAAAGATTGATAGTGAAGTCAAAAATCTCAAAATGATATAAAGATTTTGGTAAATTAAGGAGTTTATAATGAATTAATGGTTCAAAAATCCAAAAAAAAAAATTATGAGCTATAATTTGTTAATTTTTTTGGTATTACAAATTTCAATTACATCACGACTAATGCTTTAGTATTATTTATGGATACTTCACAATGTCAAATTGTTGTAAGATATGTGCCAAAACATAAGAGTAATGTGATTTCGATTGGCCATTTGTGTTCTTTGGGCAGTATTTATTGGACTACAGCACATGGCATTTGGTAAGTTAGAAAAGGTGATGTTCTGATGATGAAAGCTGACACAACTTAACTCAGTTGATAGGGAGGATAGTTATTTCTAGGTTTGTGGTGTGAGATATATATTGTAGTTTTTAAAATGGAGTAAGAGGTAGGACTAAGTGATTACCTCTTGAGAAGGTTGCAACATTTCATCAGAAGGTTCTTGCATAAGGAGATTTCTCGGGTTTTGCTTTTTGGCCATCAACGGTTGCTTATTTGAATTTGCTTTTCTAGGTTGTTTTAAAAAAAAAATTGGCCATTTACAAATTATAGGGAAGGGAAATTCATCCCTAGTGGATCAGATACCCATGCAGGGTGTTTGACCACAGGCTAAACCTCACAAGTGGCCGTTTTAAATTGTTAGTAGAAGATAACTTGATGAGAAGTATATTTTATGATTTATCATTTTTATGGTGGATAATTTATAAGGAGTTTTTCAATGTATTTTTAATGACTCTTGACTCTTATTCCATTCCAATTTATAAAAAAAAATTTAGAAAGATTTTTATGATGTTTTTGAAAAATTACATCTACATCATCTTTTTTTAAATACAATAAAACAATTGAAACTTTTGAAAAAAAATGCTTTTTTTTCTATAATTGTAATTTAATTTCTCACTTCAAGTTAACTAATGTTTGTAATCCTTCTCATTTTTTGGTCTAATGTTAAATAACATAGTTAATTGTTACTATTTTATCTGCAATAAATGGTGAGCAAATCCACATACACATTCTTTTATTTAAAAAATTAAATAAATTCACCCATTCCAAATAAAAATTAATCCCTCTATTAAAAACATTATACATTTTAGGAATATGTATAATTTTAATTCCTGTGATTTTATCTTATAATAAAATTAGGTCTATAATTTTTTTTAGGAAAAATTACAAAAATAATGTCTGAATTTTTTAGTTTTTTCTATTTGAGTCTCTCACCCCTTTTTTTTTTTTTTTGCAATTGAGTGTTCAAATTTTAAAAATGCCTATAAAGTCAGTGCTTTTTGCCAGTGAGCAAATGACTATGTGCTTAGGTGGATGAATTGGGCTCCACTTGCTGCTCAATCATCTTCCACATCACCATCCACACATACAATATAATGTTAAAAAAATAACCCTTATAATTTACACAAAGGCTGAATCCATTTTTTTCCTCATTGCAATCAACCCATTTGAGAGCGCAATTCCTGCTAGCCTTGTAGTAAAACCAACGACTGCAAAGATTGTTCCTTTTCACATAAAAGTACCGAGTCTATTTGTTAGAATGTAAACACCAGGCTCAAACATATGACTTAGTGGACAATTTGCAAAGATTGCTGGGAGACTAGCACTAGTAACAGGAGCAGTTGGTGCTAAGAGGTACACAATAGTGTAATTCAATATTGAACTAACTAAAAGTGTTGAGAAAAAAAATTTAATTCGTTTATTCCAAAATTAGGTTGTGAAGCCATATCACCAAGAACACAAGCAGAGACACCAACTACTGTGAAGCCATGTCACCAAGAACATAAGCAAAGAAATCGATTAATTCCTCCATTAAAACCTCAAAAGGAGACTGCAAATGTGAAGCCACTCTAGATCTCCATCCATTTAGAAAAAGGCCCAGAACTCCAAATCCTCCCCCGGACGATGACGATGAACTATCGAAACTAGAATCACTGTTGCTGCCTCCACTACCATAGTCACGATTGATGCCACTATTGCCATTTCCTCCTCCACCATTTTAAAGCAATAGTTTTTGGGTGAGGAAGAAGGCAAAGAGATGGGTTTTGAGAGTTAGAGAAAGGGAAAGCAAGTGAAGGGCAACTAGAGAGGGTGATTCTGTGAAGAAGAACAAGAATAAGAACAAGAACAAGAATTAGATTAACTAAAAAATTACTTTGTAAATAAAGAGCTACAAAGTTGGGTCACAGTTGCCATTTGTTCTCTTCTTTAACAGATCAATTCAACTAAAACAAACAAAAAACAATAACAATAAATCAATCACTACCCACTAATTAAAGTAATTCATAGAAATGACTTCAAAAAATATAAAAACAAATTGAAAAGGTGCATTTACCCCCCTAATGTTTATGGTAAGGAGCAGATAAGCCCTTTACATTTTTTTAGACCATTTATACACAAATTTAAGTTGCCTCTATATTTTAAGCCCCTTGACTGACAGGGCTAAGAGACATCATTAAATCCCATCCAACACTATTGACTAGGATTAAAAAGTCCAAAGTACCGTTGTAGAAGGTACTATTCATCTTTCTTCTCAGTCAAAAACTTCAAATCCTCCCAAAAACCCTAGAAATATGTTCAAGCAAATTCACAGCACGGAAGACACAAGCTTGAATAAGAATCGTGATCTTTACAAACCCAACTTTCACAAAACCCAATTTTACAAACCCAACTTTACGATTTTCTTTTAGTGACTCAAATTAGGTTTTACGTATAGACGCCAAACCAAAAAGACTGGGAACCAACCAACCAACCGATCACACTCACAGGCCACACCTCTCTACTTACACTGCACATTTTTTACTCATCAATGGAGTTTTCAATTTCTTCTTCTCCTTCTTCTAACTCCAGTTCTAGGGTTTTAAATAATAGCATAACTGAATTCTCATACTTAACGACAACAGCAACAGGAGCATAATTCCACTGCCAAAAGTCGACCCCTTTTTCAAATGCTTGTATCTCTACACAAACACAATCCTCTAGCAGCATTTTTTATTTTTCTTACAAATCTACCCTTAAAAGAGAAGCTTCTATAGTTGCTGCTACTGCCTCTAAGGTTTTATTATTTATATTCAATTCATTTATTTCTTTATTTAATTTTTTTAGAGTTTAAATATTGATTTTTAGGTGTGTTTTTCTTAAGATGGGTGCTCGTGATTTTGAATTATTGAATTTAACGGCAGTATCATCTTTGGATGGACGGTATTGGAATAAAGTTAAAGAACTGTCCCCTCATATGAGTGAATTTGCTGCTATTATGGTGGTTCAAGGAAGTCAAAATCGAAGAAGAAAGGGTAAAAAAACTTGTTTGGAGGATTATTCCCGAGGAAAAAGAAAATGATGAAGAAGAACTGCAAGAGAAAAGAGTCTGACACAATATTTGAACTTCAAGAGATTGAAGAAGGGCTTGAAGGTTATGAAGAGTTGAAGAAATCATCACTTATGTCATAGAAAAATTTTAAGAAATGATTTGGCCAATCCCCAGTATTCATTGCATCAACTTTGTTGGAAGAAGGTGGCTTACCTGAAGGAACTAATCCTGCAACACTCATTAAGGAAGTTATTCATATTATTAGTTGCGGATATGAAGAGAAAACAGAATGGGGAAAAGAGGCAAGTAGTATTCTTCAGGATTCAACTGTCTACAAAAATGTTGCAAGATTACTAAAATATTAAATATGTTTTCTTTTCAGGTTGGATGGATTTATGGTTCAGTTACAGAGGATATCTTGATAGGATTCAAGATGCATTGTAGAGGATGGAAGTCAATTTATTGCTCTCCAAAGATTGCAGCTTTTAAGGGATTAACTCCCATTAATCTATCAGATCGATTGCACCAAGTTCTGCGATGGGCTCTTGGTTCAGTTGAAATTTTCATGAGTTGCCACTGCCCGCTATGGTATGGCTATGGAGGAAAGCTGAAATTGCTAAAGAGACTTGCCTACATCAATACTGTTGTTTATCCTTTCACTTCCATTCCTTTGGGACCACAATAATTTTTTATGAAACAAGGGTTTTCTTTTGCTAAAGGTTTGTTTATGAAACAATTTTTTATAATTAATCTAGCTAATTATTTTTTTAAAATTACAAATTTATTTTAAAATTTATATCTTTTTATTCATAATAAAATTAAAAATACATCTTAATTTAATTTACTATAAATTCATTGTAATTAGTTGAATTTTATATCACTCAATATATGATTTTATTGTTAAAAATTCATATTATTTTAACATTAAAGCATAAAGTTTGAATAATATTATTTAAAAGAGTATTAAAATGTACAAAATATGTAATACATGGATTTACATGTTAAAAAAATCACAATACTAATTTTATCATAAGGCTAAAACCCCAAGGACTAAAATTATACTCATTCCTATATTTTACTCTCAAAATTTTTATATTTTTATAAAAATTACACTTTTTAATTTTTATTAAAATGGTGTAAAATACTAAACAAATATATAATGTGCTGGCATGTTCTTGACCTAATAGTTAAGGCTTATCACTGACACCTTTTAGACTCAGGTTCGAGTTTGAGCTGCTAACCTCATCTGGAGTTACCAGTGACAGAAAAAGAAAGGAATCTTTACTTAAATGCCCTAAAAACTTACTTCAACAACTAAAAAACCCCTAATTTTTTTAAATTTACACGCATATCCCAAAATCATAAAATAATTATACGTTTGCCCTTTTTATCAACGCAAAAGACGTCGCTATATATATATGAAAGAGCCCTAGAGGGGGGTTAGGGGGGGGGGTGGTGAATTGAAAGAATGTTGAGAAAGAAGAATGAAGAACACAATGATTTAATTAGTTCATATTCAATAACAATCCTATGTCTCCACCTGACTTATCCCCGAGTTAGGATTTTGAATCACCATAATCTATTTTCTTAGATTGATTTTTACAACTTGAGTTTTAGGCTCAACTCAAATCTTACAACTAGAGTTTTCAAGGCTCACTCAAAAATCGATTCACAAATGTTTTGAAGGCTCACTCAAAAACTGATTCACAAGTGTTTTGAAGGCTTACGCTAAAACCAAATTCCCAAGTGTTTTAATGGCTAAACACTTAAACCAATTCCTTTAAAATAGAACATCACTTCCCTTTTTCTAAACCTAGAAGAAAAAGAATTTCTATTCTAACACTCACCAACTCTCATAAGAGTTATACAAACATAAAATGAATTTAAAGAGAATTTTGAGAGCTTAATTAAATGCTTGAGAGTATGTAACGAATAAACAAGTTTCTTAACCTTAAAATGAATAATTTAGGTTCTATTTTTAGTAAGCGTTCTAATTATAACTGTTAGGATTAATGATTTCATCCATAAAACATTAAAGAATTAATTTGAATGTTGTTTTAACTTTTTGTAGAAATGTCACGGTCGTGATAATCATGGTCATGATCGTGTATCATGAAAAACTATCTGTTGAGCTTCAAATAGCCATTTGAAAATTTTGACTTTTATTTGTCACGATCTTGGTCATGGTTGTGATGATGACCATGAGCAATACTAGTCCGTTGGCTATATGATGCAGTTTGTGATGATCCTCGTAAAGGTGATCGTGATGACTGTCACAATTATAGTCACGGGTAGGATGGTAACCGTGAGCACTACTCTTTCAAAATGTCAAAACTAAGTCAAAAGTATCATGCTCGTGACTGGACCGTGATGTGTGTCACGAACATAGTCCCGGTTGTGACAGGGACTGTGAGGGCTATTAGAACAAAAACTCAAATGAACACATTTGATCACGATTGACTCCAGACCATGAGGGTCATCGTGACTCTTGTCATGACCAATGTCCCGGTCGTGATTTTGACCGTGAGGACTACTGGAACTTAATTTAATTTTGGCTTCAAAAGGCTTGAATTGATCACGATAGGGACAAGGATCGTGATCACTGTTTGTTATCCACTTTTATGCTCCATTTTGAAATTCTTTAAGGCTTAATACATGCACACTTAAATAAACAACATTATTACTCCAAAATTGATTTGTCAAGATAAAAATAGGATCAATTATTAGCCTAACAATGCAAATAGCTAACAATATATATATATATATATATATATATATATGAGATGTTCTTACCTACACTTGATGTAATACTCCTAATGGTTAGATTTGAATGATAAAGTTACGTGTTAATTTTCATTGGTCAACTATGTTGTACTTACCTTATGTGTCTTACATCTAATCATATGGTATAAAACACTCAGTTAGGCAAGAATCTCCTTATTATATATATATATATATATATATATATATATATATATGTATGTATGTATGTATGTATGTATGTATGTATGTATTCTCTCAAATCATGAATTTAAAACCCCAAAACACACAACACCTAAAAGATCAATCATTAATTTTTTTAAAGGTATTCAATCATCATCAAAGTTTCTCTATTTCTTCACATTTCTTCTTTAAAATACAAGTAAATATATGAACATGAAAAAGCAAATAGAGATCTTTGTGGGGACTAATTAACTTAGCTTGATTTGATTAGATCCCCAAAAAAAATTAATTAAACACAAAGACAAGGCAGAAGGAGCGTATAAAGACAAATTGGAAACCCAAGAAAAGAGATTTTTTTCTTTTTTCATTTTCTTTTTTCTCTTTAGTAAGTTGAAGAAACTTTCATGGCTCCTTTGCATTTCTTATGTTTATAAAGAAATGATCTTTACTGAGATCATTAGCACCTTTCTTTTTTGATTTTTTTTATTACTACAAAATCAAAGATTTCAAACTGTAATCTTATCTATCTCGTCTGAAGAATTAAATCATTAAGGTATTTAATTCTAATTGTTGACTTCATCAATTACATTCAAATCCTTTCATTTAGATCTTGAATCTCTATTCCAAATTCTAAAAAGTGTGCTTTTTGCTTTTGGTTGGTGATAGATTTTTTTTTTTTTTGTGGAAGGATAGAAGGATAGGTAGAGATAATAAAATAAAAGGAGCTTAACTTGATGAAAATGGGCATCCTTTTCAAATGAAAATCTTGTTCCTTCAAAAGCATATCAGCTGCACTGATTACTTATTGTCATGTGAGTGGGTCTTTATAGCTGCATAAACCTCTCTGTTTCTTGATTTATTTTATTCAATGGTTAAAAACCAATGCATTAGTTTTTGGGTTTAATTTTGAATGTGCTTTTGTAATACATGTAGAGTTTAGTATAGTGTAAAACATTTATGCTATGGTCATTGCTGTCTATTTGGGAGTTGGCACCATAGTTTTTTACTTTTTCCTAGATGATATCAAAGGGAATAAAGAAAATCCTGTGGTTGATTCTCTAAATTTTATTGTTACCACTATGACCATTGTGAATATGGAGACCTAGTTCCTAATAGTACCCCGGTAAAGGGTTTATGCTGGGAAAATGCTATCAACAGTCACCAAACTTTACACTTGATTTCAAAATGGTACCATAACTTCAATTTGTATCTTTTCAGTTACTTAATTTCAATTTAACTTTTACAGTGAAGTCACTCGCTCAATTCCGGTCATTTTTAATGATGTGGCTACCAGAGTTGCCACTTCATCTGCCACATCTTAAGCCTCATCATTGTAATAACCAAGGTAATTTTTAATAGTTACTATATTTCAATTTACCCTAACTGTTAAAAATTACCTTACTTTTTACGATGATGTGGCAGATGACATGGTAACTCTAGTAGCCACATCATGAAAAATGGTCGGAATTGAGTGAGTGACTTCCCTGTGAAAGCTAAATTGAAGTTAAGTAATGAAAAGTTACAACTTAAAATTATGGTACCATTTTTATAATCAAGTGTAAAGTTTGGTGACTGTTTATAGAATTTACCCAATTTATGCTAGTTGGAACCATATTCTTATATGTTGTTGAAGAGCTAGACTTTATTGATGCCATTTTCTTTTTGTGTCTTTACAACCATGACAATTATAGGTTATGGTGATAAAGCCTTTGCAACTAGAGGTGGGCAACTTTTCGCTATTATATGAGTCATGACCATTACTTATTATTATTATTATTATATAGCCCATGACTGCTATATTGTTATTATTATTATTATTATTATATGGAAAGTTGACAAAAATATATACAAAATTATTGTATCAGAAACATAAAATAAACATAAAGTATTCTAAATTGACAAAAATATATATACAAAATTTTGGGGTAGTTGATACAATTTCATTTTATAAAATTTTAAAGTGATTGGAATACAAATTCTAAATGCATGAAATCTGGAATATTTTTTATTTATTTTTCGTTTACTTTTAGTTTATTTTCCATATATGAAACAATCTCATTATATTTTTCTTCATCTTTGATTGAATATATTATTATCAATATTATTACTTTTTGTATATCTTTTGTTTATTTTCTGTATATTTTATGTTTTTGATAAAATATATTCATTAAAGTATATTTTACGTTTCTAATACAATATCCTCATTATATTATATTTTACATTTCTGATACAATATCATTTTCACCAAAACAATAAACTTCATGTATTTTCCACTTAAATAGATTAAAAAATAACAACTAATTATTAATGAATTTTTATTTTTAAAATATTTTTGTATACTTTTGGTTTACTTTTTGTATATTTTTAGTTTATTTTCTGTATTTTTACATTTGTGATACAATATCTTCATTACATTATATTTTACTTCTTGATACAATATCCTCATTATAGTATATTTTATGTTTCTGATACAATGTCATTGCACCAAAACAATAAACTTCATGTGTTCGCTACTTAAATAGATTAAAAAATAATCACTACTAATTATTAATGAATTTTTATTTTTATTCTAAAAGGTAAAAAAAAAAAAAGCATGTGGAGCTGAATTTCAATGGAGGAATTTTCCTTCATACTAAATCCATGATGTTTGATTCTAATTAATGAAACTTTATTTTCTCAAAAAAAAATGAAGGAACTTTAACTAATAAAAAAATTAGTTTAATGGTACTAGTGGAACTTTAACTATTTTATTTATAGCATTATATAGTCTTGTATTTATTTTGATCTATTGGAGTTAAAAAATAAACATTTAGAAATAATGGTAAATTTATTAAAAATAAAGAGAAAATAAAAATAAAAAATGGAAAAAAAATAAAAATAAAAAAGATTATACTTCAGTATAAAATATCAAAAAATTTATGCAATAAAATCCTAGAAAAATATATTGGCTAATTCTATATTAATAAAAAAAGATCGAGAAAATAAAAAAAAAGGAGAAAATAAACATTTTGAAAAAGGAAGAAAAGGAAAAATAAAAAATAAAAAGAAAGGAAAAAGGAAAAAATAAGAATAAAAATTTTTAAAAAAGAAAGGAAAAATATAGAGAATAAAAAAAGAGGAAATGAGAAAAAATAAAGTAAAAGGAAAAATGGGCACTCTTGTAATTAAAAGGGGCACAAGTATAAATAAGTTGACAATTTTTATAATTAATAAAAAGTTGAGGCATTTTAGTTTATAACATTTAAAAAGTGCTTGCTTGTTTGCTTTTTTTTTTTTAAATCCAAAAAGAAAACTAAAATACAATGAATTGTCCATGGCCTAATCCCATTAACTCGGTGAAACGAAACCTATAAAAATGGCCAAATACATCAGTTCACCCTAAACTTTTCCTCATTGACCTATTTCACCTTCTAACTTTCATTTTCTTTTATTCCACACTTGAACTTTTATTTTTGACCCATATCATACCTAGTCAACCAAATTTTTGCTTATTTAACATATGGGTGGGCAGCGTGTCACAACGCGTATTTAAAGACACGGGTTAGCACGTGAATACTGAAAATTATGCTGACCTGGGAAAAAGTTAACAATCTTGGAATTTTTTTATTTTACAAATCGAAAAAGGAATTTTTTTATTTTACAAATCGAAAAATAGTAGTTCTTCTCTCAATGACCTATTTACACAAAAAAGTGATCTGCTAATGTCTTTCTTCTCTCATTCTTCAGATCCTTCATTCTTTTAAACATTTAGTTTTTTCTTCTTTTTTTTCCCATTGAAGTGTTATTGCATAGCACTTGACTCATTCTTCCATAACACTTGATTCATTCCTCCATAAATCATTCTTGTCCTAATATGAAGGGGAGTGGCGACGAGGTAAAGCGTTTGGGAAAGGGAAGTTTTTGTGGCCGTCGAGAGCTACTTTTGAAGGCGAGTTCAAGTCAAGTTGGATGGAAGGATTCAGCAAACATAAATGCAGCAAAACAAGAAATGCTTCATTGAAGCTCAATTTCACCGCTTTCTGAAACCACCTGCCCCTCTTCCAATGCCGTCTCCATGTCACCCCCCCCCCCCCCGGCGCCGGTTCTCCCACTTCCTCTCTACTCTCTTCTTCCTACTCTTTCCTCCTCCAATTTATGCAAAACCCACAGCCGATGATATGCCTCTGCAGCAAGAGCCACAGCTGATGATATGGCTCTGTAGCAAGAGCCACCGCCTCTTTGGATACCCATACTCACGCACCATAGCACTCTTGTCAGGTACCACGTGTGCTATTTCTACTCTGCTTTTGAAATGATTATAAGCTAATATTTAGTGGGGAATTGTAGAATTTATTGTTTATACCTTTGACACAGGAGCACCATTTTACTTTACTCTTGCTCATGTTAGTGATAGCGGTGAGAATGGTATAGGGAAAGTAACACTAGAGAAGGATTTGGCTTTTCTTGTTAAGGAAACTTCAATTTCTAATGCAAGAAAACCCAAGAGTCAAATGCAAGTCAAGAGGTCTCTTATATTCCGTATAAAGAAGAGGGTGAAAGAACAATATTTGGATGGCAAGTTTCATGGTCTAATGATGAGAGTCATTGCCAATCCAGAAACTTTAAGGGATGCTTATAATTGTATTAGGCTTAATTCAAATTTGGTATGGTGATGATGCTATATTTTTTGAACATGTGGCAGAAGAGCTCGCTAGTGGGAATTTTGAGAGACTTAAAGCCTAGTGATTTTGATCCTAAGGACTCTATACGAAGTTTCAAGCAGAAGGACCAAAGATTACACCCCTATATCAATCAATGGAGTTTTGTTGGAACGATTATTGTCCAATGATCGTAGAGTTTCCCTCGGGTCCAACTATGCTAAAGAGAAGAAGCTAAAAAGCAGAGAGCAGAAGTTGAGCACAAGAGAGAGCAAGAGATGTACAGGTCAAGCTTAGCCCTTATTGTGAGTGTTTATCATTGCAAAGATTTTTGCAGTTGCTTAGCCCTTAGTGAGCCCTTCATTGTTTGTTTGATAAAATTCTGCTTACCACTTGTTTGATAAAATGTCCAAGAAGAACTACATATTATTTTATCATGATTTAATCCCAGTTTAATTTTTTTTTTGCTGATGTGGTTAATATGTGTCAGAGAATTAGTCCACGTCAGCTAGAGTTCCTAAAACGCGTCTGGTGTTTGTTAATCATGTGTAATATGGGTTGAAAATAGAAGTGCAGGTGTGGAATAGGAAAAAATGAAAGTTAGGAGGTGAAATAGGTCAATGAGTAAAAGTTCAGGGGTGAAATGGTGTATTTGGCCCATAAAAAATCCCAAAGCAAAACCTGAAAGCTTTGTGTTAGTTTTGGAAATTTGAAAAGCTTCAGTGGTCCGCTATTTATGCCATGCAAAAAGCTTTTGCAGGTAACAGTTACTGAAACCTAGAACTTTTTTTTATTAAAAAAAAACCTTAAACTTTTTTTAGTAATTAATGCATAAAATTGTTTGTGACAATGAAACAAGCATTAAGTTTGTTTGTTTGGAATTGATTTTTTTTTTGGTGCATGAACTGTTGAATTTGTGTGTTTCTTGTGTGGTTTTGATGGATAAATTAGGTAAAGACATGTTTGCATTGACATTATCTAATTTTGCTATTTGGAAACCAAGAATGGAGCAACTTTTGCATTCTACAGAATTGTATGATCCCATTAAAGGGTATGAAGCTAAACGCTCTAATATGTCTGATAAAGAATGGGTGTTGTTCGGTTAAAGAACTATTTCTTTGATTTTACAGTGGGTTGATGATAGTGTTTTTAAGCTTGTGTCTGTGGAGACAAATGCACATTCTTTATGGATATTCGACCCATGTGGTGCCTAAACTCCCCCATGTTTAGGCCAACCAAGCCTTATAAACCTGCCTCTGATATTAATACCGAATGTTCTCAATCTATAGTCGAGTGTTGGCGAACCTAACCAACCTTGCAAGCTCGCCACTAATGTTGATCCCTGCATTCCCGCATAACTGAATCCCACTTATGCCTCATAATTCCCCTATATGCTAGCGCATAGCACAAGCTACATAAGAACCTCGGGCCTAGGAGAACATGCACTACGAGCACCTCGGCCTCGTAGTGTCCATAGAGCTCCTTCTCTATGGAGACACTGAATTCCTCTTTCCTGAACTCGATGCCCGTCGCCTAGTTTCTCACCTAGGGAGCTCACTTAAGGCTGTGTTGTTGAACCATGCACACAAGCCTCGGGGATGGTGGAGAGCTTACACCGGGTGTACCCCCTAAAGAGCATAAGGAGCACCTTAAAGGTTACTAGGAGGAGACATCATAATGTTCCACCCATCACACCTTCATAAATTACCAAACTGCCCTTCAATATACTTTTTTCTTCATGTACGTACTCGCTCGGCCATATTATACTTTTCTTATTCATCCATGCCCTTAATATTGGTTAAGGACTCTAAGGGTGCATTGGCCCTAGGGCTCCATTCGTCGCCTCGTTATACTATGTAGTCCCGCTAAGGGCGTGAAGAAATATTGCCCGTCGATTTTAAATTGAGACAAGATTGATGCAGCATGAGTGGATGCCTGTTTGTTTTAAATTAAGTAATTATCATGTGTTTACTGTTGATTCAATTGGGTGAAGTGGTCGATTAGCTTTGCTATGGCGAAAAGATTGGCATGTTTCTATTGATTCTTTTTCCAATAATCACATCAGTTTTACGGTTTCTGATATTTCATCGCATAGAAGTTGGCATGGGTCTGGTTTGTGTGTTCTAGATTAGGAGATAAGCGGATGATAAGCCATGGATTTATTTTAGTGATTTTAATAAAGTCTTGGGTGGACATGAGAAGAGCGGAGGGCTTCGGGTGAACATGAATTCGGTTGATGCTTTTCGGCAAACTCTCCTACATTGTGGTTTAGATGATTTGGGTTATAGGGGATATCAATTTACTAGGTCCAATGGATGAAGTGGTGAAGATAATATTCAAGAAAGGGTTGACGATTTTTGTGGGAATGCAAGGTTGTTTGAGTTTTTTTTTTCTGATTCATCGGTGATTCATCTTTTATCTTCCACATCTGATCATATTCCGATCTGTTTATATTTGGAGAATAATGAGTCCTTTTCTAGAGCTAAAAACTGGGTATTTAGATTCTAATCAATGTGGTTGAATCATGATGACTGTGATTGAGTGATAAAGGATGCATGGAATTCGATTGAGCACACTTCTGTGGAGTGTTCTGTTTCAAAAAAAAAAAAACTGGTTGTGCTCAGGCTCTTAAAGAATGGAATAATGCAACTTTTGGTCATCTTGGATCTAGATTGCGTCATCTCAATGCTCAGTTATAACAGTGTATTTCTGATTTGCCTTCCCCTAATAATATTGCTAATCGAAAGAGGCTCAGGAAAGATATTAATGCTATTCATGCTCTTAAAGAGACAATGTGGAAGCAGCAGTCTCGGGTTATGTGGTTGAGCAAAGGGGACCTGAATACTAAATATTTCCACATGAGAGCGGTGGATAAAAGGAGGAAAAATATGATTACAAAAATTAAAGACTCTCAGGGCTTATGGAAATTGGGGGATGATAATGTTGCTAACGTGTGATGGACTATTTCAAGGATTTGTTTACGTCGAAGGGCCCTAGAGATTTTTCGGACTCCTAGAGTGCTATTTCATCTCGGCTTTCTTTAGAGCAGGTAGAGGATATTGCCAAACCTTTTGAAGTAGAGGAGCTTGAGATTGCTCTTAAACAAACGAATCCTATGAAATCATTAGGTCCTGATGGAATGTCTGGATTATTGTTCTCTAAATTTTGGCATATTGTTGGAAGGGATGTGTCGCAAATGGTCAAGCAATTTTTTTAGACAGGTGTTATGCCTCCTAATATTAATCATACGTTTGTTACTTTGATTCCCAAGGTCGGATCCATGAAGGATCTTAGACCTATCTCCTTATGTAATGTGGTGTAAAAATTGCTTAGCAAGGTTCTTGCAAATAGGATGAAGAGGGTGCTTCCTTTTTTGATTCTTTAAAGCTCGACATGAGCAAGGCCTATGATAGAGTGGAATGGGATTTTATCTTGGGTGCTATGAGAGTGATGGGGTTCCCGGAGCATTTTGTTAATTTGATTGGCAAGTGTATGTCATCGGTGTCTTATTCTTTCCTATCAATGGTAACTCAAAGGGTGTTTTGCACCCTTCAAGGGGTCTTCGACAAGGGGATCCTCTTTCCCCTTATTTATTTATTATATGTGCTGAAGTGTTTTCATCTTTATTAAGGAGAGAGTGTGTTTCAGGGCACCTTCATAGTTTTAAGATTGGTTGGCATTGTCTGAAAATCTCGCACCTTTTATTTGTTGATGATATTGTGTTTTTATCCAGAGCTACTCTTCATGATGCCTCAGTTCTTAAGGAAGTTTTTGCAAAATATGAGAATGATTCGGGTCAATGTTTAAACCTTGAGAAATCTAAGGTTTCTTTTAGTGCAAATATGGACTGTTATCAAAGGGTTGTTATATCCCGATTGTTGGTTATCAATGGAGTCCAGAGGCATTCTAAATATCTTGGATTCCCATCCATTATTGGGAAATCTAAGAGGGTTGTGTTCTCTTCAAGTAAGGAGCAGATTTGGAAGTGGTTAAAAGGGTGGAAAGAGAAGTTCTTATCAGTTGCAGGGAAGGAAACATTAATCAAATCTATAGCTCAAAGTATTCCAACTTATGAGTTGTTTCAAGAGTTCGGATCAATTTCGTTCGGAACTTCAGATGATGATTACTCGGTTCTGGTGGGGAAAATGAATTAAACTCGTTCAATTCATTGGACTTGTTGGAAAAATTTATGCAGATCAAAGAGAGATGGTGGTTTGGGGTTTCAGTGTTTTAAAACTTTTAACAAGGCTTTGCTTGCAAAGCAACTGTGGCGTATCTTCTCACAGACTTCTTTTTTAGTGGCAAAGTTCTTTAAGGCTAAATATTTCCCCCATTGCGAGCTTCTTGAGACTTTAGCCCCTGCATCTGCTAATTTCGTTCGGAAAAGTCTCATGAGTTCCGTTCAGGTGCTTAATGCTGGTTTGACTTGGAAATTGGAGATGGTAGATGAGGGCGAATATGGGAGTCTGCATGGATTACAAATATCCCAACTACAAGAATTCTTTCCCTTATGCCTTTTGTTTGTTTGGATTCATCTGTTAATGTGTCGATTCTCTTGCACTCTGTTTCTAAGTCTTGGAATGAAGCTCTTATTCGTCATATGTTTTCTCCCTATGAAGCAGACAGTATTTTGAGCATTCTCATTGATCCAAGGTTGCCATGTGACTCATATTTCTGGGTGCTAGAGAAAAGAAGTGAATTCTCGGTGAAAAGTGCCTATCATGCTGTGTTTAATCTTGCTTATGGGGAAGTCTCTCCGAGTTCTTCCAATCGATTTCCATGGCAGAAGATCTGGAATGTTCAAGTTCCACCGAAGGTTAAAGTGTTCATGTGGAGGGCTCTAAATGGTTATCGTCCATTTCTTTCTTCCTTACAGAAGCGAGGGGTTCCGGTGAATGGAGTGTGTTGTTTTTGTAGTGCTGTTGAGTCTATTTCTCATGCATTCCTTTTTTGCACTTTTGCTTGTAGGGTATGGCAACTGTCTCAATTTTATGATCTGAATGGAGTGGGGACTGAGCTTTCTTTCATGAACAGATTTTGGGGAGTTATTGAGAGGTCTGATCAAATGACTTTGGCTTCCATCTTTATGATCTTGTGGAGTATTTGGAACACGCGCAATGCCACAGTTCATAATCGGTCTGGTAATTCTACTGAAGATGTGATAGCAAGAGCATATCGTCTTTTGGGGGCTTTTCAGTTATGCAGATTGCAGGTTTTGGGTGCTCGTAAAAGGCATCCTCATATATGGTCTTTGCATTTCCCGCCATTTATCAAAGTTAATGTCGTTGCTAGCGTATGCCCTCTTACAGGTGCTGCTGGTGTGGATTGTGTAGTAAGAGATCATCAGGGGTCTATTATAATTTCAATGGGGCGTCGTCTCTTACGCTCTTGGCAAATCTTCAGTGCTGAAGCTGCTGCTGTTTAGTTTGGACATTCTATAGCTAAGGAGGTTGACGTGAGTACGGTCCATGTGGAAAGTGATGCTCTGGAAGTAATCAATATTTTGCATGAATCTTTACGTGTTACAGGTCCACTATCTGTGATTTTGGATGTTATTAAAGAACTTAAAGCTAAGTTTACATTGGTGAAATTTAGTTTTGTTGCTGGGACAGGGAATAAAGCTGCTCATTATGTAGCTAATTGGGCTAGGTCTAGCAAATCTGATCACATTCTATTGGATTCTTTCCCTCCTTATGTCTCTGATGCAATCTAGGAGGATTTGTACACCCTTTTGAGTTAATGAAGTTCTATTTTAATGATAAAAAAAATGTCTTGATTTATCAAATGTTTGGCAATTTTAACACAAAGCGTTATTTGGTCAAAATTAAATAACAATGTTGACGCGATATTATGTAAAATGTTAAATTTACCATTCTTAATTTGCTAATCCATAATAATCTATTAGGATAAACAAATCCAAACTTTTGAAAATTTTGACAATTTTATCCTAATTTTAAATTTTGATAAAATACTTTAATTTTGTCAATTTATTTAATTTTTATACATTAAAAATTAAATAAAAAAATGCATATATGATAATGAAAATTAAATTTAATATTGAGAAATTGTTAAATTTATAAATAATTATCATTTTTAATTTTAAAAATTATTACTCTTAATAATTTAAATTTTTTAATATTTCACAATAATTGAAAGCATATATATATATATATATATATATATATATAATTTAACACATAAAATTTAAAAAAATTATCACATGTGAATTCAATCTTTCAATTATCACCTCAATACCTTTTTATTTAACTTTAATCAAATAATTTTAAATTAAAATATTTTTAAATTTTAAAAATTAGGTAAAACTGCCAAAATCAAAAAATTATCACATGTGAATTCAATCTTTCAATTATCACCTCAATGCCTTTTTATTTAACTTTAATCAAATAATTTTAAATTAAAATATTTTTAAATTTTAAAAATTAGGTAAAACTGCCAAAATCATAAATATTTAAATTTTTTTATACCAATAGACTTTTATAAATTTTAAAATATAGAAGGTAAATTTCACGTTTCATAGATGCCACGATTGCATCTTTTATTTGATTTTTGACCAGATATCTATTTATGTTAAAATTGCCAATAATTAATGAAATTATGACATTTTTACTAAAATTAAAAATTTAGGATAAAATGCATAGGATAGTTCCTATATATTTGCATTATTTTGGTACATAAAAATTTTCTTACATTATTTAAAGAGACAGACATTTTACCCATTAAATAACAATTTATGATTGTTATTAAACACAGATGACCTCTAGACCAGAGCTATGTTTCAAAGGCGCTTCAAGCTCAGTCATGAGCAACTACCACTTGTTTTCCAACATTTCGGCCGCTAAAAAGGCCTACAAGAGCAGCAGGAGCACTCTCAATGCCTTCAGCTATATCTTCCACATAAGTAATCTTACCCTCTCTAATGTAAGGCAAAACAAACTCCAAGAACTCTGAGTATCGTCCAAAGTAATCAAAAGCTATAAATGCTTGTATACGAACTCTCTTGTAAATTATACTCGTCAAATTGTACACTCCTTCAGGGTTCTGCAAATTGTACTGAGATATCATTCCACAAGCCGCAATTCGGCCATGGACTCTCATGTTCAATAGCACTGCATCAAGCATTTTTCCACCAACATTCTCAAAGTATATATCGATTCCTTCAGGAAAATACCTGAGGAGGATTAGGAAGAAAAAAATGTCATCTGTCTAATTGAATTCAGGAATTGGAGACAGAATATCTTAAATTACTTGTAAAAATCACAAAGATATACTAACCTTTTTAAAGCAGCATTCCAGTCTTGCTCTTCTTTGTAATTGAAAGCTTCATCGAAACCAAATTTGTCCTTCAATAAATCAACCTTGTTTGATCAGATGAACAAAGCAAAAATGTTAGTTCATCTTAAATAAAGTAATCCAATGGCTGCTAGCATTTCAGGATAGAGTAAAAGAACTCACCTTTTCTTTACTTCCAGCACTTCCAACAACGTAGCAACCCATCAACTTTGCAAACTGCCCAACAAGCTGACCTACTGCACCAGAAGCTGCTGATACATAGACTCTTTCTCCTTTCTTAGGACTGCAAGTATCAGTCAGACCAAAGTAAGCAGTGATGCCAGGCATTCCTGTAAGAATGAAGAGAAAAGGCTTTAACAGAGTCGGATTTGAAATAAAATAACTCTTCGACAAGAACCCAATTGAGTTTTATTAGTATATTTCATTGTTTGAATCACTAGACATAGCTGACCCACTCCTAAAATATATATATATATATATAGATTAGAATAATTTAAATTTAATTGCATATGCTTGTTGACTAATGCAATTCTATCTATTTGAATGGAGAAAAAACCATACACCTAGGGAGCATTTAAAAGGTCAATTAGAGATTTCCATCCAGGAATCAATAAAAAAAATATATCAGTGAAGAAGTGATCTAATGGTAACTTCTTTTTAAGAACATTCTAAAGTATATGTTCAAATTCTGCTATCCTACCACCACCATATTAATGAAAAAAAATCGTGGACTGAAAAGTAGAACATACCAAGAAGTCCAGTGTAATAGGAAAGTGGAATATCAGTGTGGCGAATTTTAAAAAGGCCCTCAGGTCCTTCTATAAGAGTGTACTCTTCCCACTTTGTTGATCCCCATACTAAGTCACCTTTCTTCAACTCAGGATGCCCTGAATCCACCACTTTAGCTACTCCAAATCCAGATATGGGCTGTTTCAGGGGAGGGAAAAAAAAAATACAAACACACATACAAGAACAAAGCTTAGACCACTTCTCCAATCCTCAAGAACAGAGTAGAAAAAATAAAAAAATAAAAAAAAATCAAGAAAGAGAAATTACAGAGCCAGGATGAAATGGAGAGAAATTAGGGTCACCAGTAGGAGAATTGCTCATTCGACTACGCATGTAAGGATCACAAGACAAGTAAAGATTCTTGACCAAAACAGCTTTACTACCTTCTTCAACCTTAAGCTTAATCGAACTAGTTGTAAAATACATATCTGATTCTTTTGGAAAACCACTCACGTAGTCCTTGAATATCACTTGTTTGTTGCTCACTACTTCACCTTCACTTGCCATATTGTTTCTTTTCCTTTTCTGGGTCGAAAATTAAAATGTTTCTTCTTCTTCTTCTTCTTCTTCTTGTGTTTTGCTATGAATGGTGGGTATAGGTTTAGAAGGGATCATTATAAAAGCAGAGCAGAGAGTAAAGTTAAAAACGTGAAGTTCATGTGTGGAAGTTAAAAACGTGAAGTTCATGTGTGGATGGACAGCACCGAATAATTGCGGATGAATGATATCTTGTGGGGTCTGTAAGTGATTTAGGCCTATTTACCAATTTATGTTAAAAAAATTTATAAATTTTCAATTTGTTCTGTTCTATGGTATTTTTTTGTTAAAAAATGACATTTCACCAACGGTACTGACAAAATTATATGTAAACAAAATTGACCGAAATAATATTTTTGCCAGTAATAATAGCGAAATAAAAAAAAATTATGCAGACATTTATCTGTGAAAAAGGCGAAATGATGTTGTTAGTCCGTGTTCTGTTTTTGAGAAAATGTGGGTCATCCATAGGGTGAAATTTTTTAAAAAATTTTTTTCTTAAATAGATAGCAATAATCAACAAACAGATAAGTTGCTCATACGTGGAAGATCAAAGTAAGAAAAGGCAAACTTAGCAAATGCATCCAACTGTGCATGTAGAAGTTTGATAGAGATGGTTAGTCCTGAATATTGGGATTTATTATAAAAAGTAATCTCTGGATCAAAAGTATGTAGTTAAAAAAATATATTTTTAAATAAATATATTAGTAAAAATATGGTTAGTGAATATTTTTATAACTAAGTTTTTTA
>CATIWM010158811.1:0-34079 GCA_949671775.1 Mallotus repandus | reverse complement strand
TATTTTCGGTTTATAGAGTTGGATTCGTTTGGTCTATTGTCCAAAATAAAGTTATCCATCAACTGCAAATGAGACCAATTATATAGGAGGTAAACTAATTAGCATTTGCCTCCACTATCAATATGGTTAAAAATTATTTTTAAAAAAACTTATTACACTAAATATATTTTTTTTACTAAAATTAGTATTATATAGTTCAAGAGAAGTACATAAACCCTTAATAAAGTATATAATACAAGATATTAAAAAAATTAATAGCTTTTTAAAAGTAAATAAACTATACTTCCATAGTTATTCTTATTATATATTAGTGTTTGGTTAAAGAAATAATAATTTTCAACAAATAAATATAGTTAAAAATAAATTTAAGCGTATTATATGTTACTGAAGACACTGTTTTTTATCTATTTGTAATCAAAAATTATTACAATAAAAAAGTAAGTATAATAATAATAATAATAATATGTAAATTTTAAGTTAATTTTTTGTATACATGCTATTAATTAGTTTTAACTTTATGCATTGTGCGGAATATCGCATATTGTGTTATATTTGCATTTTTCTCCAACTCTGAAACTCAAAATTTTAAATTAAATTAGATTGTTTTTAGAATAAATTATTTTTAACAAATTAATCTTATGATTTTGTTTTGTATATTATCAAGAATAGTTATTTATTTTTCTATCATCATTTTAAGAAGTAAAAAGGAATCATTTATTCATTAAAATTTAAAGAAAAATTATATAAATAATGGTACAATCAGAAAGTACCATCATAAAATTAATTGTTTTTTTTTTTAAATCACAATAACAATTCTTTTAATTTATGCACTTCACTTAGTGGCTATCAATTCTTTGGTAATTAGATGAATATGATTGCATAAATATCAGTGATATTTATTTAAGATCTATAAAGGAATATTATCCCATAAAAGGTAACATATTCCATAGAAAAAATAAAATTTTACAAAAAATACAAAATAAATAGATTAAAAAATATGTATTTATTAAATAAAAAATAGAAGAAAGTAAATAAAATAGAAAAAGATAATAAAACATCACCACCAATTAATTTAAGAAATAATCAACGAAGATTGAAAATGAGAATTTTTGTGAAAAATAAAGAGAGAAGAAAAAACAACAAAATTTTATTAAATTTTCATTTAATAGTTCTATCATCATTTAAAAAAATTAGTGTATTTATGACCAAAAAAATTAGAAATTAGAGAATTTGAAGAAAAAATAACAATTTTTACAACAGTTTTCTTCAAATTTACTCTCCTTGTTATAATAAATACACTACTTATTTTTTATCAAAACTTTTCTCACGAATTTATTTTTCTTCCTTCATCATAAATCTTTTAAGTTTACTTAACAAATCAATCAAACATATACTCTTTTTTTAAAAAAAATAAAAAATAAAAGTAATGATCTTCAAATCAAAACCTTTTCGTCTGCTTTTATCTTTGTCGTTGAAAGAGAAGAAGATCTCACCCCACAAAAAGGAGGAAAGGGGCAAAAAGAAAATTCTTCAGTTTATGCGATAAACAAAACTCCAAAAGAAAGAAAAAAGGCGAGTCATGATCCAACTTTTTTCAATAATTATCATTTTAATTATATATATAATTAAATTCATATTATCAATTATTAATATTAATAAAATATTTAAAAATAATTTTTATTTTTATAAATTATTTATCATAAAAAATAATAAATTTTCTTAATAATAAATTAAAATTTATTAACAAGTGAGATTATTTAACACATGTATTAAAGTTATGGTAAATTCTTGCCTATACCTGAGTGTATTACACCATATAGTGATATTTGTAACAAAGAGGCATGTGTCTCATTTTTAATGGTCAAGTGTAAATCACTTGATTGGTATATCACAAATGTTATCCTTGATTGTAATACACTTAGTGTATGAAAAAATCTTCTGTTATGACAAATTTTAGAATCACCCTATACTTAAACTCAAATTCAGTTTTAACATTTTAAAGTTTTAACTATTTTATAATTTAACTGCTCTATACAATTAATTGAGTTTAGATTAGTCAATTTTTTTTTTTTAAAAAAAAGATCAGTCAAATTTTAATATAAAATTTTTTCAATCAAGTCTAACTCGAATTGAAAAAAAAAATTGAGTGTAATTTCAATTTAAAATTGAAACAAATGTGAAATTGTCAGTGTAGTTTTAACTCAATTCAATTCGATTATAAATATAATAAAACAGTAATAATAAAAAAATTTAAAATAAATGTATGTATAATATATTTTGAGATAAAAAGGATATTAAAAAAATAAATGGGTCATTGTTATGACGTTTCAAAATAAGAAACGTAAGGTACAAATAATCGTAAATGGAAAGTAGTTGAATGCTGGTTACCTAAGAAAGCCAATGCAATAGGTTCCAAACAAACGTGTGCATTATACAAGTTTGAAAATATTATTACTTGTGAAAATCATTTTGTGTTAAAAAGTCTTCATTTCTTCTAATTAGCTATGCCCTTTTCATTCTCAAGCATCTTAGTCTAAATTAAAGAGTAATATAATAAATTTTTAATTGAGTATTAAAGATAATGATAATCGACATCAGTAAATGTTTGGTCGGTTGATCAAGCCTTCTGCCATTGGTATGGCGGAATTTTAAGTTTGAGACTCGCATCCTTATTGTCATTCCTTCCCTATTGAATATAAGGCCAAAAAAGATTATCAATAATATAAATAATAAAGTATTGAATTCAAGAATTTGGTTTGTGATATATACTATGAATAAATAACATATTAAATATGATTATGAAGTTTAATATGAAAATCGAAAAGCTCTTAGTCACAGATGCCAATTAACATGTTATCATTGTGCATGGTTAATTAGATTAATTTGTAGGCACAAATTTAATGTGGTGATAAACATGGTTATGTGCAGTTTTAGAAAAAAAAAAAAAAAAAAAAAGTTAGGTGAGATTATAGCTTGATACCTAAACGACAAGGTTAATTATTATTATTATTAAACTATTCATGAAAAATAAGAGCGGAATTTAGAATCGGAACGAGAGATTTTAATTTCTATTATTTGGTTCGTTAAAATATTGCATGAGAATGATAATAAATTTTTTCATTAATGGAAATCATCATTCCCCTTATAAAGGTAAGAAATAATTTTTTATTTTCATAAAATTAAGTTAAATTAATTATAAATTAGTTAAAATTTTAAATATTATCATATATTATTAAAATTTATGGAATATAATATTTTTTAAGTAATAAAATAAAGTATATAAATTCATAATAATTATTATTTTATATAAATGATATTGATTCTAATTCCGATTTCTTTGTAAACCAAACACTTTGTTAAAAGTTTCATTCCATTTCTAATTACCTTCATTCCTATTTCGATTCTGAAGAATAAACCAAATGACCCCTTAATTTATTAATATTTTGAAAGAAATTTTACGTCATTTACAAGTAGTTTAAATGATAAAATATGTGAATATTTTGTTATGGAGAGTAGGGATTAAACTCCTATTCTCCCCTCTCTTTTCTTATAGTGTTAAAAATTAATCACTTTATCTGATTATTAAAAAAAAAATCTTACCACTAGACAACTCTAAATAATAGGATTATAATGGACTTTTGAGTAAAATCAGTAAACATTCATTAAATTATTTATTAAAATTAAAAATTACCTTACATTTTAAACATTGAAATTTAATTTAGAACTTGAAATTTAATATATTCAGTTTAAAAATGAAAATTTCAGTTAATATAATACTAAATAAAATATTTTATACAAATTCAAATTTATGGTCAAATTCTTGCTTCTATCATTAAAGATTTATATATTTATTGGAGCATAGAATTTTATATTAAAACATTGTGAAATATTATTGTCAACATAAGAGCTCAACACTCATATCTACTTGGTTAGATTCTTAGACTATAATTTAATTTATAAAGATTATAATTCTCATGCATTCATTGTTATTGCATTTACTTAATTTTATTTTTAACAAAAATATAAAAATAATAATAAAAAAATTTTGGCCAGTGAAAATAGGGCACACAATCTGAAGTCCTCAGAATGTCTACAAGGATTTTGATTATTAACTTAACAAAACAAGGAAAAATAAGGACGAAACATAAAATAAAATAAAAATAAAAAATAAGGAAGAAAAATAATCATGTTTGGAAAGATAGGGAAAAACAAGATAAGAAAAAACTATTTTACTTAATATTTTCTCTCCATACAAAATAACAAATTAAAATTAAATATAATTTAAATTCCAAATTCCAATAATAAAATTATTAAAATAATAATCTATTCGTCGGTTAATTTCTTCCATTCATATTTTTTATTTTTGAAATTCAAACAAGATAAGAAAAAATACCAAAAAAAAAAAAATCTTTCATAGTTTTTTATTCTTCTATTTTTTTTTGTCCACCCAAAGATAGGATAAAAAATAATTAAATCTTTATTAAAAAAACATTAAAACGTCAAGAGTTGGAAGGAAAATCAACAACACTGACTCTTACGACTTGCTAAGGGTTGAGTCAGTCCAATCTCTGTCAACATTTTCCATTGTCAGTTTTACCTTCTTTGAAACTAGCAAATAAAATAAACAAACAAGTACAAATTTTTCTTATATTAATTAAGAAAAACAATAATAAAAAACAAAAACTACCTTAATTAAGGATAATTACAACGAGGGTCACTATGTTTGCTCTAATTATGCAACTGCATTGACTCTTCTCTTAAATTACATATCAACAACTTAAACTTTGAAATTGTTCAATTTGCCTAATAATTTATAGATGCCATGCAATTGAAATGTTCCTTGGTTTATCTCACAACCTGATCTATATTTGTCATGAATGATAGACTGTATAATAAAGAGTAAGTATTTTATTAGTTCAAAATCCAATTTTATAAAATTAATAATGGTATAATTTAAATTTTGCATCTCATGTATTCTTGACAAAAAATTGTTAAACCATTTTTATGGTAATGCTTAGTTATTTATAAACTTAAAAATTATTTATTTAATTGTAAAAAAATTTTACAGAAATTAAAAATTAGGTAATATATAAAAATTTATTTCCAACTGTATCAATTTAATTGGATTGAAAAACATAATACTATAAAATATGAATTATTAAATATTTACTCAATTTTTTTTATCTAAACTACTGATATCCAAAAATCACTGAACTCTGATTAATTTGATTCAACTTGAATAAAATTATAAGAATGATAAATCTTTCAATCAATTAATTTAATATAATTATATATATCACAACTTTTATTTAATATATCATTTAAACGAATAAAATTCTCTACTTGTTGATCCAAGCTTGTTGGTTACTTGTATATTTTTCTCCTAATACATATTACATGTATTTTTTTTTTGCAAGCATAATGTTCTAAGTCTTTGTTTGGTATTAGTTGTGCTAAGAGCATTTAGTCACACCAATGTGATATAGCCATATTAATAATTGGCAAACAAAGCCCTTTCTCCCTTCCATCTCTCTTCTCCCCGCCCCTGATTTTCCTTCTTCTATTATTGAAATCACCATTATTTTTGGTAAATAACATATATTTATGGTAAATTTGAGTATGAAATTCAAAATTTAATGTATAATTTCATAATTTTATGTCTATATTTTGATATGATTTTTTTATTTTATTTTAGTGCTTTGATTCATTACATTTAAAATGCAGTAGATGTAAATGACCAAGGAGAGTTTCTTTTTATTTTTACTGAAAAGAATTTTTATATTGATGTACTTTTTATTTTTATTATAATTATTATTTATATGAGAAAAAATATTTTAAGTGTACTACTAAAAATATTTTAAGTGTACTACTAAAAATATTTTAAGTGTCCTACACTTACCCTCTCCTAAGTTTTAGTGATGAAATGAAATTTCATTTTTACATAAAAAAAATTTATGGCTAAATATATAAATTTACCCATGAATTTTACTCAATTATTTTATGTCACATTTTGACTTTTATTTTGTTCAATTTTACATTTTAATTTTAATTTTTTACCTATTTAACCCTTCTTGCACACCAGACAAGCGCGTGTATTTTAATTGCATTGAACTTGAATAGATGAAAAATAAAAGTTAAGAGGTAAAATTGGTAAAAATTTGAAGTTATGTAGGCTAATGAATGAAAAATAGAAGTTAAAAGGTAAAATTGAACAAAATAAAAGTCAAGAAGTGATATAGAACAATTGAATAAAGTTCAGGGGTAAAATTGTATATTTCACCAAAAATTCATCGTTTTATTTTATGTACAACAACGACGGCGGAATAACTAAAAATAGGATTATTCAGTTTGGTACTTTTAGGCAAAAAAGGAAAAGAGCAAGGGCATAGATGCAAAAAGCGGTTTCTTACGAGAAAAATAATATCTCGAGTAGAAGTACTCGCGACTCGCGATAATATTGGGCCAGCAGTTCTTTTTAAAACGTAGCTTTACTTGAAAGCGAGTATGTAATTTTTTTTACTCGAGAGAAGCATGATGAAAATGAAAAAAAAGATTATAGTTAAAGATTTAAAAAACTAAAAAAAATAAGTAAATATAGAGGATAGACCTGTGTGGTGCATGTGCGGTTTATTGCTGTCTTTTGGTTGGTGTCTGCATCTACACAAATATAGATTTTTTAAATAGAGAAAAAATACAAATTAAATAAAAAATCTGAATTTAGTGTAAAAATTTGCATTTGAAATCCTTTAAAAGCTGAAAATTTTCATTTTAGCTCCATAGTACAATTGTAAAATGCATGAAGTACAACTACTTGGAGCAAAATTTGGGGAGTTTTTTGAAAAAGGTTATTTAAAGGGATTGTTTTTTATATTTATAAAAAAGTTCGAATTGAAAAAGGATTGTGGGTGCTAACTTGCACACTCTTTGCTCCTACTTACTGGGTTGGTTTTTCTTTCATTGTTAAAAAGAAAAACTCTTTTTGCAGATTTGGTGTTGGTGGGTTGTCTTCAATTTGGCCTCTACAACTCTAATTCATGCTAAATATCAAGTTTTTTTTTTAACTGGGTATCACTAGATTTTGCCTAATATATTTGAAAGTTTCTAGCTTTTGTTTGTTTTGGGGTTCGTGCTCTTTTTGATGGTGGTGTTGCTGTGAAGTATTGATCCTTGGTTTGAAGTTTGGTGATGTTTTTGTTGTAGAGGAAAAGATGGGGGACAAAGGTGAAGTTTTGGAGGCTGTGTTGAAGGAAACTGTGGATTTGGTAATAGATCTGAAACCATACTTTGAAGCCATTGATAGTTTTGTTGCCATTTGTGATGCTGTATTTGGTTTTTGTTAAAAGTTGTAAAGTTTTGTTTTTGGTTTTAATTTTTTATGTGGAGTGCAGGAAAACATACCCATTGAAGAAGTGCTTGAGAATCTGAGATGTAGCAGAGAAGGTTTAACAACTCAGGCTGCTGAGGAGAGGCTCACTATTTTTGGCCATAACAAGCTTGAAGAGAAGAAGGTAGTGCTTCGCAATAATTTAACTTTTCATATTACTATTTTTGATTGATAATATCATTCTTTTATTTTCTTTTTAACATTTTAAGTTTGGCTTCGTGTTGCGTTTCAGGAGAGCAAATTCTTGAAGTTTTTGGGGTTTATGTGGAATCCTCTGTCATGGGTGATGGAAGCTGCTGCTATTATGGCTATTGCTCTTGCAAATGGAGGAGTAAGTAATGGCATGTTATGGTTTACAACAAGGTAGCATATGTGAATTATTTGTCCTTAGTTGAGTTGGTCTTTTTGGCATTTTTGTAGGGGAAGCCTCCAGATTGGCAAGACTTTGTGGGTATTATTACTTTGCTTTTGATCAACTCTACTATCAGTTTCATTGAAGAAAACAACGCTGGTAATGCTGCTGCTGCTCTTATGGCTCGTCTTGCTCCTAAAGCTAAGGTATAATACTTCAAGATCTTGGTTCCGTTATATATAGTGAATAATTCTTGAAATTGTGCAATTGTTTTGGTTTTCATGTAGTCCAATTTGATTGAGAACTGAAAAAAATAAAATAAAACTGAACTATGATTGAGTGGCTTTTTCAAATTTAAATAGATGACATGATGATTTTCTCAAAATCTTTCATTGGTTTTATAATCTCTTATGCTTGTTATAAAGGTTCTTCGAGATGGAAGGTGGAGTGAGATGGATGCTGCTGTTTTAGTTCCTGGTGACATCATCAGTATCAAACTTGGTGATATCATTCCAGCTGATGCCCGGTTACTAGAAGGTGATCCACTGAAAATTGATCAGGTGGGTTTGATATGATTTTATTTTTGAATTCTTGTGGAATTGGTGTTCTTATGGTATTTTATTTGCTTCCATTTCACTTGGCAGTCTGCACTTACTGGCGAGTCTCTTCCCGTGACGAAAGGACCTGGAGATGGCGTGTATTCTGGTTCTACTTGCAAACAAGGAGAGATTGAAGCAGTGGTTATTGCTACTGGTGTGCATACCTTCTTTGGGAAGGCTGCTCATCTCGTGGACACTACAAACCAAGTTGGCCACTTCCAAAAGGCAAGGCAATAGAAGTAGAATCAGACCTTTATTTTGAAAATTTGGTGCTTTAATCGTGTGATTCTAATATCACTTCTTCTTTTACCATTATGAAGGTCTTGACTTCAATAGGAAATTTCTGCATATGTTCAATAGCTGTGGGGATGATCATAGAGATTATTGTTATGTACCCCATTCAAGATCGGGAGTATCGTCCTGGAATTGACAATCTTCTTGTACTTCTCATTGGAGGAATTCCAATTGCAATGCCAACTGTCCTGTCAGTGACAATGGCTATTGGTTCTCATCGGTTGGCGCAGCAGGTTGGCTACATTCTTGCAGATGTTTCAATTTGACTATATAACATTGAAGTTTGGGTATAATAGAGTAGTTTTTATGATGAATGTGTTCAATGTGATTCAGGGTGCTATCACAAAGAGAATGACTGCAATTGAAGAGATGGCTGGCATGGATGTGCTTTGCAGTGACAAGACAGGAACTTTGACATTAAACAAACTCACTGTTGACAAGAATCTTGTAGAGGTTGGTTTGTAATGCTATTGATTGAGCACCTTGTATAGAGTATTAACTTTTACCCTATGTTTGGAGAAGAGGAAAATGAGGGAGGAAAGAAAATAGGTAAGGAAAATAAGGGATAAAAATTACCTTTTCTTGTTTGGGAAGAGGAGAGAAAATACAAGAAGGAAGGAAAGTTGACTTTATTTTCCCTTCATCCTTCTCTCTCAAAATTGGAGTAAAAAGTGACAAAAGCGTACCACATAGCTAATTGTGACCCTTTTGTCCTTATTTATTCCTAACCTATTGTTTTAATATATGGGTATTATAGTACATATATCACTTATTTTTTTCTTTTATATTTTAGCTTTCACTTAAAGAAAAAGATAAATTTATTTTCCTTCCATTCCAGACATAAGAGTGGAAAATAAAGAGAAGAAAATAATATTATTTTCCTTCCTATTTTTCTCTCTATTGTCATTCCTCCCTTTCCAAACATAGTGTTAGGTTTCTGCAAAAACTTTGAATTTGACTTTCAGGTTTTTGCCAAATTTTTGAATTTAACTTTCAGGTTTTTGCCAAAGGAGTAGATGCAGACACTGTTGTTCTGATGGCGGCTCGAGCTTCAAGAACAGAGAATCAAGATGCAATAGATACTGCTATTGTTGGAATGCTGGCTGATCCAAAAGAGGTAACTAAATTAAACAACATTTGTGTTTAATTGTAATTTTGTGCATGCCATTTGACTACTCATTATCTGATATATCTGCATATAAATTTTTTTTTTTTTTTTCAAATTTAAATTTTACCCTGTTTATCTGTTTTTACTCCCTGGTTTCAATAGGCTCGCGCTGGAATTCAAGAAGTGCACTTCCTTCCATTTAATCCTACTGATAAGCGGACGGCCTTGACTTATATCGATAGTGATGGTAAAATGCATAGAGTCAGCAAAGGTGCACCAGAGCAGGTAACTTGTCTGCATTGCCCTTTTGCTTGTAGCATGCTCTTGGAAGTCAGATTCTAATTGCTGCCTGTGATATGTTTTTAGATTCTAAATCTTGCTCATAATAAGTCCGACATCGAGCGAAGAGTTCATGCTGTGATTGACAAGTTTGCAGAGAGGGGATTACGGTCTCTTGCTGTTGCATACCAAGTAATTAGAATATGTTTCCCTCATTTTATGATCTTCTACCATTATAATTTGATTTTTATTGTAGATTTTTGTTGTTCCTTTTTTTTATTGGGTATTTTTGTCCTATTGTTCAGGATGTCCCAGAAGGAAGGAAAGAGAGTCCTGGAGGCCCTTGGCAGTTCATTGGCCTCATGCCCCTCTTTGATCCACCTAGGCATGATAGTGCTGAAACAATAAGGAGGGCTTTGAATCTTGGTGTAAATGTCAAAATGATCACAGGTTTGTTCTCGCTTGATTGTTGGAGGTCTGGATTCCCAATGTGCAAAACCGAAATACATGCCTTTGACATTGGGGATTCATTATTGAGAAAATTTTGGCGTCTTGTTATCACGTTTCAATTGTCCCTGCTGAGCACTATGTACTTTAGATTGCATCAAATATATGTACTTTCTGGGCGTAGTGTACTACCTTGTGAGGAAACTTTTATCTGGAACACAAACTGTTTTAGGTGTCAAAGATTCATGAATGACGTTTGTACTCTTGCATTTTCAAATTTTACTATAGCGTTGTGATAAAGTTCAGTCCTCACTTCCAGGCGTTTGCTAATAATTTGCTTGATCTGAAGGTTGTGGCCGGAGATAATCTAATTGTACAGTAGGCTCTTTATAGTGGTGCCACCTGAAATACTAATAATAGAAGGCTGAATTTTCTTTTTTTCAATTATTCTGCTTGCATTGCTGAGCCTTGTTGCTCGTGTTAGGGGATCAACTGGCCATCGGGAAGGAAACTGGACGTCGTTTAGGAATGGGAACCAACATGTATCCTTCATCTGCGTTGCTAGGACAAGACAAGGATGAGTCTATTGCTGCTTTACCAATTGATGAACTAATTGAAAAAGCTGATGGCTTTGCTGGTGTTTTCCCTGGTACTCCTATTTTGCTACATGACCCATGGAAATTTGTTGTCATTGCTCTTGGGTGTGCATATTTTTTATCCTAACGTTTTTGGGTCTAATATGTGTTATTTTCAGAGCACAAATATGAGATAGTAAAACGCTTGCAAGCTAGGAAACATATATGCGGCATGACAGGTGACGGAGTCAATGATGCCCCTGCTTTGAAGAAGGCTGACATTGGGATTGCTGTCGCTGATGCAACTGATGCTGCCCGTAGTGCTTCTGATATTGTCCTTACTGAACCTGGCCTCAGTGTCATCATTAGTGCTGTCTTGACAAGTCGAGCAATCTTTCAAAGGATGAAAAATTACACAGTAAGCATTACTTTTGATCTATGATGTACTTTTCTCTGATATAAAGTAATCAAACTAACACTGCCATGGCGTTGTTGTTCTGGATTTTGTTAGTTTCTGGTGTTATTTGCTATTTGTTTGTTTATATTTATATTATTTATAGCCTACAAGCTGATAGTAGCAGTTGGACTTTATTAGTTATTAACTGACCCTTTTTCCCCTTTTTCTGTGCCAGATCTACGCAGTTTCCATTACAATTCGTATTGTGGTAAACGTGCTTTTTCTCTATCTAAATCCACATATTTTTGAAGTTATCTATACGAGTTTGTAGTCATTTTAGAAAAATATTCTTACCTGATATTTGCTGCTTTGATTTGATTACAGCTTGGTTTCATGCTGCTGGCCCTCATATGGAAGTTTGACTTTCCACCTTTTATGGTTCTTATTATTGCAATTCTTAATGATGGTTTGTCTCTCTTTGATTCACATGCTCTCTTATATTTATATATATATGGGACTGAAACTTATCACATTTGAGATGAGTTTTCATTTCATCCAATTTTTATACTCCACAAGTTCATTGTTATCACATGATAGGATTTCTTTTATCTGCTTGGATTTTGTTTTTTTTGTTTTGTTTTTCCGATGTAAGACATATTTCTCTCACCTATCCTTCTTCTTTATATGAGCTTATGGGTACTCTGTAAATCTCAGGTACCATTATGACAATATCTAAGGATAGGGTGAAACCATCTCCTCTGCCAGACAGCTGGAAGCTGGCAGAGATTTTTACAACTGGAATTGTTCTTGGCAGTTACTTGGCAATGATGACAGTCATATTCTTTTGGGCAGCATATAAAACAAATTTCTTCCCAGTAAGATTGCATACTTTTTCTTTTTCTTTTTGTATGGTTATTATTGCTGTACTTCATGATCATTGCTGTTGTAATTTAGATAGTGGTAATGAACTTTTGATAGTCCATTCTAATAGATTTTTGCTCCTGTTAATATTTCAGAGGATCTTTGGAGTATCAACCCTGCAGAAAACAGCCCATGATGACTTTAGGAAGCTTGCATCAGCAATATATTTGCAAGTGAGCACTATTAGTCAGGCCCTAATATTTGTGACACGATCTCGAAGTTGGTCTTATGTTGAACGCCCTGGGATATTACTTGTGGTGGCTTTTGTGATTGCTCAACTGGTATGCTAGTAGTTTATCCGTATTTATCCATATTTCTGCTTGTTAATCAATAGTTTAGGAGGTTAATTTTTTACATTTCCATTTTTGTGCAGGTTGCTACTCTTATTGCAGTCTATGCAAAATGGAGCTTTGCAGCAATTGAAGGAATTGGTTGGGGTTGGGCTGGTGTTATTTGGCTATACAACCTCATCTTTTACATCCCTCTTGACTTCATCAAGTTCTTTATACGATATGCTTTAAGTGGAAGGGCTTGGGATCTTGTTATTGAGCAAAGGGTATGAGTGGCATTTGGCTAAGGGTGTATTTTTTGGATGATGTTCTTTTTTATTACTCCATATATTCCTTGAATATTTTTTTGGTATGTGCAGATTGCTTTCACAAGGCAAAAGGATTTTGGGAAGGAACAACGTGAGCTTCAGTGGGCACATGCACAAAGAACATTGCATGGGTTGCAACCACCAGACACCAAGATGTTCACAGAGCGAACTCATTTCACAGAACTCAATAATATGGCAGAAGAAGCTAAGAGGAGAGCTGAAATTGCAAGGTACACAATGCTATCAAATCAAATGTCATTTTAGCATGAATTAAATGTCTTTGTAATGTAGGTTATTAGGTTCTGTACTGTGAAAGATAACCAAGAAACCACACATTTTGACTCCCATGTACGAGGGCAGAAGCCTTTAAAATTTATTCTAACTTGGAGGATGGATTTGCAAAATAATTCCTTTTTGCAGAATAAAATGGGATTGGTTGTGTTATATTTTATGATATTAAGCTTCTTTGGAGCCCCTTCATTTTGGTTCATCATGCGTTTCTGATTTTGCTATATTTGGCTGCCAGATTGAGAGAACTTCATACGCTGAAGGGTCATGTAGAATCAGTGGTGAGATTGAAGGGCCTAGATATAGACACAATTCAACAAGCCTACACAGTCTGAAAACCTGCCGGATGTTGTACAAGAGCAATAAATGACCCTCTACTTACCGCTTCTCAGTGTAGAGACCTGTCACAGCAATATCTTGAGTTACCTTGGAACAGAATGCGTATTATTTCTACAGCATTTTCTGATCTCCATCATTTAAAGGGTGCTGTCCTCGTCTTTCAAGTTTTATCTATTTGTTTTCTAGTCTCTCTTACCTTACGATCCCGAGGGGAAAGCTCATCCTTTTGTTTTTGGCCATTTTGTCTATATCAGTAAGGTTATTGCTCACCGTCGTTTATTTTTCTTTTGTTGTACTATTTCAGAACTTAGTGATAAGTAATTATACCATGGCACTCGATATAGTTGGGAGAAAACAACCTTCTGAATTTCTGATAATTCAGTGATCTTTTGTGTTCATATCCATTTGTTGCATATGTTACTGAAACTTGGATTGATGGCTATTTTCTGTTTGTCTCCGAAGAATTTCGAAAGTTGAAAATCAAAGTGGCCATTGTTCAGGGCGTTACTGGATAAATGAAACTTCTCAACGGTTTATCTTTTTTTTTTCCCTTTAAATTTTCATATTTTTTTCGGAAATGATATTAAGCAAGCAAGTACTCAATTATATGCCTTTGCATTTGCTTGGTTTGATTATCGAGCCGATCAATTCTGAAAATGAAGAGAACCAATTGGTTTTTGGTCAACTGAATTTTGTAAAAATTAAAGAAAAAGAAATAAGTGGCTACTCAAGTGTGCTTGGTGCTTGGCTCCTGATGAAAGTGTGGAGGACATTTTACATGTTTGTCCTTGTGCTAATGAAGTTTGGAAAGAATTTATTCCAACAGAAGGTCTAATGCAACAGTCAAGTACTAATCTTTCGGAGTGGATGAATGAATTGTGTACAATCGGTTCAATATAAGGTTACTTTTATAGTTTCTTATATTCAAGAGGTGGAGAGGCATGGAATAAGCTTTCTTTAATGGGACATGTAAGTCTCTGCATCTGGTTAGTTGGAGTGCTCCAAGTCATGGGTGGGTTACTCTTACTGCTGGGGTGTGCAAAAGGAAATCCAGGGATGCTGGAGGTGGAGGTGTTATTCGTGATGCTAATGGGAAGTGGATGAGGCGTTTCACCATCAACATCGGCTGATGCACTGCAGCTGGGTTGTATTCCAAGGGTTATTGTTAGCTTGGAATGAAGGATATAGAAAGGTGAAGTTGGAGGTAGATTCGAAACTAGTTGTGAATTGGTTAAAAGCTTCAGATTCTTGCCATGGCAGTAGTGGGAACATTGTCCAGTTTGAAGGATAGAGGGGTGGAAATTCATGATAATCCACCAAGAGCTGTTCTTGAAGTAGTTAGGCCATCTCAACCCAAACAGCAAATTTGTTGCACACTTTACACTAAATTTGTTGTATGTACGCCCCGAAACTTTGGTCTGGTGGCCAAGGCTGTTGGGGTGCATATGTGAGTCTCAGATTCAAGACCCACCACCTCCCTCCCCATTTGGTCAAAAAAAAAAAAAAAGAATTATTGTATGTACAATAGTTAATCTCTAACCCATAACATCAATTTATACACTAAATATTTTCAGTATATTCTTTTATATCTCTTATTATTTATTATTTTCTTACTTTTTATTATCTTTACAAATTGCACCTATATTTTTTTATTTTTTACATATTCATTCAAATTATTTGTTTTTAATAGTCATTTATAAATATTAGATAATTAAATATTATATTTATTTTAATCATAATTTAGTTTAATAATTAATTATCTTAATTCAAATTTTATATAATTGGAACTAAAATTAATTTAAAAATAATAGTTAAATAAATATTAACTATTATTTATTATTATAATATAAAATATCACAAATAATTTTATTAAAACACTTAAAACCTTTCAATTACATAATAAGAAAAAGTAAACAAAATAAATATCATGGAAAAGAAAATAAAATAATTAGGATGAAATTTGATTAAAATACTACAATTATAAAAATATAGGACTAAAATGTAAAAAAAAAGATGCATAGTAGTTGCTGTGATAAATAGTGTATAACAAAATAGCTGGAACATTGTTTAAAATAACAAAACTGCTGCATCATTTACTGTCTCGGTTGGAGCTGTTTTTGCATCAAAACAGTAAATTTGAAGTCCTGGTTGGAGATAGCCTTAAAGAGGACTTACATGGACTGGACTTATTAGGTCCTAGTTTGTTTGTTTTTTTTGGGTTTAACCCTCCCCTCAAATAAAAAATTAAAGAAAAATTATCAAATCTATCCAACTTTAATTCAATTTTTAATTATATCATAATTTAAAAGTTATGTCAATTTAACTATTCAACTTTATAAATTGTATCAATTCTATCCTATTTAAATTTAAAGATCAAAATGTATTTTAAACCTTACTTTAGATCTTTATAAAATAAATTTATTTATTAAAATCCTTTTCTTTTATTTTTAACAAAAAAAATGTAAAAGAATATTTTTCAAATATTAATCTTACTAATTTCAAAATAAATTTGAAAAATTTTCGTAAAATTAAATTTTTACATTATTTTATATTTAAAATTCTTCATATTTTAATTTTTCTAAAACTCATTTCTCAACTTTCAATTATATTACTTAAAAAATTTCTAATAGAGATTGAACACAAAATATAATGTGTGAAATGAATAAATAAAGAGAGAACTAGAGATGTTAAGAATATTAATCAATAATAAAAATTATTTTATTGAAAATATAAAAAATATTTTTCAATGTTAATCTTACAACTTCTAAATAATTTCAAAAAATTAGTTTTAAAATATTTTAATAAAATTTTAACTTTTCTACATTATTTTTCTAAAACTTATTACTTAACTTTTTATAAAAATTAAAATATGAAGAATTTCAAATATAAAATAATATAGAAAATTTAATTTTAGAAAAATATTTCAAAATTATTTTTTAAAATTATTTTGAAAGTAGTAAGATTAACATTTGAAAATATTCTTACATTTTATTTTTTGTTAAAAAATAAGAGGAAAGTATTTTAATAAATAAATTTATTTTATAAAAATTTAAAAGTAATTTTTAAAATATATTTAGATCTTTAAACTAAAATAGGACAGAATTGATACAATTTGTAAAGTTAAATAACTAAATTGATATAACTTTAAAATAGAATATAATTAAAAATTGGATCAAAATTCGGAATAAATTTTATCATTTTCCTAAAATTAAAAAGGATACATTTTCCAAATATATTTTGGTTAGTTCAGTTAATTCGATTTTAACTGAATTTTTTTAGTTTTGAAAATTTTCAAATTGAACAGAACTAAAATTATCGATTTCCAGTTTGGCTCTTGGTCCCCCGTACCCGTACTCAATTATTGGTTCTTTGTCCCTCCAACCTCTAATACAGGCTAGTTGCTGACTTACATGACATGAGGATGCTAATTTAATACCCACTACCTCTTCCCTGGCATTCGCCGCAAGATTCTCAAATTTCCCTTTCAGTTGCTAAGTGTGAATCTGGAAAAAATATCTTTGATTAGTTTCAAGTCTACGAAAGCGATGTTTACGCGTAATCTCTGCTTTTGAAACTTCCATTAAACAATTTTCTACCTTCTGCAGAAGCAACGTTGAAAAATCCTAAAGGAAAAAAAAGATAATACTATACTGGAGTAACATGCAAACAGAGAGACAGAGAGGCATTTCTGCATCGCTAGAAACTGTGTTGAACTGCTATCTACAAAAATAATATACTAAAGCCTGTGCTAGTAATGGCATATCTTAGACTAACAAGTAATCCTGGACTACCCCTTTTGAAGAATCTTTACTAAAGTATTAGCATCATGCTAAATTTTTCTCAGGTTGCTTCGTTTCTCTAGTCATCTCAATTGCAACTCCGTTGCTTCCTTTATACTTGTACCAATTTGCACATATTAAGAAGTAACCAAAGTTCACTACACCAAGACCAGCAACCGTGTAATAGTAATAGTCGAGTCTTCCTTTGTTTAGATCTTCTGCTAACCAGTTTCCTGTTGCAGTTCTTTCTGTTGTTCGGTGTACGATAGCTATTAATAAACTGCTTAAATAACTTGCACCAGCGTTGCCACAGAAAAATAAAGACCCTGCAATGCTTCTCATGTTCTCAGGAAACTGCTTGTAGTAGAATTCAACTAGGCCTATTGCACCTAATGCCTCAGCTAATCCCGCTATTGTTAGCTGAGGAACCAACCACAAACTGGACATTGATGAAATGGTCCCCCTTCTTGGTGCAATTCCTAGAGTTGGCTTGGTTAGAGCTATATGCCTTCTCTGCTCTTCAATTAAGCCTGAGACTATCATTGAGACAGTTGAGCAAATTATGCCCATGCCTATTCTTTGAAGGATCGTGATGCCGCCTTCTTTTCCTGTAACTCTCTGGAGAAACGGAACCAAGATTCTGTCGTAGATAGGTATGAAGATAGTTAAACTCAGCATCAGGAAAACAGTGAAGGATGCGGCTGGGATCTGGAAATTGCTTCTTCCGAGGCGTCTATCGCTTTGAACTGCTTGGAATACTGCATACGTATTCTGCTGTACTATAGCCATGTAGAATATAACAGCAGCTACCCAAATTGGAAGTACTCTCATTAGGCATTTCACTTCTTCAACTTGCTGCAAACTGCAGAGTTTCCATGGATTTCGTGGTGATCCATCAGGGTTTATTTCGTCTTGCGGAGTCTTAATTGCTGCTTTATCTAGGAACCTGTAACATACCATCAATCATAATAGATCAGCAACTAATCAATTAAGCAGTTTGGTTCTTAATAACTATACCTGGTGCGATGTGTACCTGAATTGATCTGTGTAAGAAAGTGGAGCATTAATAGACTCGGGAGGAATATAATTGAAAAGGGAGAGCCAAGGTTGCTCTACCCGCTTCAGTCGCCTTTTCTTGATTGTAACTGCTATAACCTGAGCCACACTAGTTATTGGACTACCGCAGGCTTTCACTTTGACATAAATGTATGTACCCACGTAGAACAATACACAAGCTATAAGCATCAAGATCGCTGGAATTGCTAAACCTATTGCCCAACTAACATTGGCTTGAATGTAAACAATCAATGTTAAAGATACCATCTGGGCAAAGGTGAAGGTGAAGAAGTACCAATTGAAGAAGCTATTTATACCCTTCTTCCCAGATTCTGTATTTGGGTTGAACTGGTCTGCTCCAAATGCTAAATTGCACGGGCGAACTCCACCAGCTCCTATGATCATGAGTCCAAATCCTGAAAATAGAACTGCCAGTTGACCTGGTGTTGGCCCTTTACATGTAGGACTTTCTTTTTCACATTGAGCAGGATGCAGCTTAGAGATTACAGCAGTTAAGTCTATCACAAGCAACCCCTTCACAGAACAAAGGACAAGAAAGCATTAAACTGTGCACAAAAACAAACACTTTTTGGTCTACAAGCCAGTTCAGATCATGCCAATTTTAAAGAACAGAAAAGAAAAGGGTACGTTCAAGACAACTTCAAGAATTAAAGAAAAAGAAGGTTTATGCACGAAATGTATATACCAGGAAGGAGGTGACAGTAGCAAATCCCAAGGTATTATAGCGACCAAAGTAAGTATCACAGAGAAAAGCTCCAACCAAAGTCCCAATATTGGCAGTACCATTGAAGACGTTAATAATAGTTGCAGCTGTAATGCTCTTCATGTTGAACACAGTAGTGAGGTATATCAAGAGATTTGCCAAGGTCCCAATAGCTCCCAGCTTCTCAAAAGTTTCATTTCCTGAAAAAGAAAGATTGTATAGAGAAAAGAATTCACTTCACTTTACTTCAGATCAACCAAACCAAACCGAAAGAAGTAGCGAAACAAGAGAAATAAAGAAATGGACGCTTGAAGAGCAGCAAGCTCCATAATTACCTATGATAAAAGGCATGGCTTTCCATCCTCTGTAATTAATCTTGGGATCAGCAGTAGTAGCATCTTTCTCATTATTTTCCATGATTTGTTTCTCATCATTTTCCTTCACTTTCTCACCTTTACTATGATTCTTTTCCATGGTTTCTCTTTTTCTGTCCTTTTCTTTCTGTCTTTGTTTCTGTGCCTTTGCCTATAGTATTGGGTGGAGATGCATTACTCCCATCTTTATATTGCACGTAGTAAATGTGAAATCTGTATTTCACACTGAAATAATAATAATAGTTTGTCAGAAAAATTGATTGTTAGATGTCATTTTCAATTTTCTTTTAGTTTATACTTTATGGCTATTTATTATCTTTTTTTTTTTTTGGAATATATGGCTATTTAGTATCTACCAACCTATTATTTGTTTTAAAATATTAATACTTAAGCCCTCTTTTTTCTCTTTCTTTTATCCATTTTTTTTCTTCTAGAAGGCTACCACCAATCATCTCTTAAATCAACACTATCTTTTATTATTTTACTGTTTTTTTATTATTTTTTGTCAAAATTTTACTGTTTTATTTATCCATCACGTTTTTTTTTATCGTTTTTAAATTTTTCTTTATTAAATTAATTTTTTTTTAATAAAATTTAGGTGTTTATCATTTATGAAGTTTAAAAATTTTAATATTGTAAAAATTCTATTAATATTTTTACAATGGGACACATTTTAATACTTAAAAACTCAATTTATGGCTAATTAAAATAATTGAGTGGAGCATATGAATCACCAAATTATATATTAAAAGAGCTTTATCAATTGTTTTAAAGAATAAATGATATTTTATTTTAATACTTATTGATTATAATATTATTATTATTATTATATTAATTTTTAGTGAATGTAAAGCTCATCTCTTACCACTAAAAAAATATTAACACTTACTGCTGTAAAATCATTCTCCTTATATTGGTAATACATTTTTAAAAAATTATTTTTTAATGCTGACTCAATTAAATTTTTTCGCATCAACTTAATGCAATAATTTTTTTTAATTTTTTTGTATACTGATCCAAAAATTAAACTTATCTAATAGAAAGTAACAAATTTTTTCTTAATTACTAAAAATAATTTTAAAGTTGATGCCATTTCTAATCTTTATTTGCGCACTTTTGTTTTTCGATTGTGCTTTTGATGCCCACACTTATATTTTCTATTGTTTTTTTTTTTTTTTGTAGCTATATGGAGTGGTGCGCACTTGGTTATGTCCCTTTCATGGTCAACTATATACAAAAATTATTTCAATTTCTTAGGTGATGAGTAATTTTTCAGCAAACATTTCAGTTTTAAAAAAGAATAAATCTTTCATTTATTAAAAATTAAACTTACAGTTTAATGAAAGGACAATAGAAGCTATATTCCAATTTAAATAAAAATTTATTCAAATTGTGAAATTTTTGTTACCATTTTCAAATCATGTTGATAGAGTTTTTTATTTGTAATTAGGCTATTCATGTGTTCCACTAAATAACTTTATTTAGTCATTAATTGATTCTTTAATCTTTAGATAATTTTTTTTGAGAGAAAATAATGAATCTTTCATTCATTGATGATTAAAAATATATTTTGATAAAAGAATAATAAAAAATAACAGCACATTCAAGAAATATTAAAATAAAATTTCACTTAAATTATAAAATTTTTTGTTGTTATTACTCAATCACGTTGATATAAATCTTTTGATTTGCAACTCAACGATCGATACGCTTCATTCAACAACTTTATTTAGTCATAAATCTACTTTCTGGTCTTTAAATGAATCTGATTGCAGAAATACCAACAAAAAATTTATAATAAGAAGATATCCAAATTTCATAAAGGAAAATAATAAAAATCCCACTAAAGATAAGAACTTCATGAAGAAAAATTTAAAATTTCAATTAAAAGATAAATAAATAAAAAATTTGTATTTATTTAATAAAAAAATAAAATAAAGTAAGTAAAATAAAAATAAAAAAAACTACCACTGATCGAAAAGATGATATGCGATAAAAAAATTATAATAAAAATTAAGAATTAAGAGAAAAAGGAAAAAAAAGAGGTTGCTAGGATTTTTTTCATTAGTGACTTGACAACTGCTTTAGCTTCAAATGTGAAGTCCTCACAAAAAAAAAATTTACAACAGAAATATATGCAAATATCAAGAAGGAAAAGAACCAAAATTCTATTAAAATAAATATTAAGAATTTTATGAAAAAAATTAAAACAATTAAAAAAATAGATTAGATATCTGTGTAAAATAATAAGAAACCACCATTTCTTTTCCTAGATTGATGGTAGTCAATATAAAAATTTTTAATATAAAATTAAAAATCAAGAAAAAATAGAAAAAAGAAGGAAAAAATTTGAAAAAAAATAAATTCCAAAATTATTAATTTGGAATATATGTTTTTTTTTATGTACGTATATGCGTATAAAAATATCCTAAGTTTGTGGATGTTTTGAATTTTACTTTTCCAAATTCAGTCGTCACTCATGACTTAAGGTCCACTCCCAGACAAAAGTTTTTTTCAACAGTGGTTTGAAGCTACTGATGACTTAAAAGAGTTTTTAGGACCCTAGAAAATTATTGTGATAATTTAATTTGAAAAATTCAACGACTCAAAATGGACTTGCACAATAATTTCTTCATTAGAATTTGCATCATTAGTCAAAAAGACTTTTTTTTGTACCTCATTTTCTTTTTATTAATTTTATTTTAAATTCATGCCAATCAAGGGCTTTGGATAATGCCCTTAATTATGTCCATGAGACTTTTGCTATTTGTTATCATTTCCAATGTCAAATGCAACAACATTAATAAGAAAAAAAAGCTTGCGCTGAAAAATAAAATATAAATTAATTAGCTAATTCATAAAAAATTCAAAGAATGTAGAAGATAACGTGGTAAATGTCATATCACACCATCTGCTACGTAGAAATATTTAACCATATTGCATAATTTATCACTAAAGTAGTAATTAGAGTTAAGTACAGTTTAATCCAATCTGAAAATTTAAAAAATTTTAAAATTGGATTGAAAATTGAAAATTTTAAAATATTGAGGATTGATATTAAAATTGAAATTAAAATTTTTTGTCTTTTATTGTTTTAAAATTTCAGAACAATATCATTTGGAAGTTCGGATATTTCAATCCAATACAGTTCAATTCAATACAGAATGGAGATTCAAAAAATTATATAATATACACTATTTTCTTAAATCTTTAAATATCCATGAAATTTGAAATTTCATTAAATATACTTGCAGCAATTCTATATATACTTTAATATAATTTCATAACTCATGTCCAACAAACAAAGTTCAACATAAATAATAAATCAGGTTTATTGCACCGTTTGTACCATAATTTTGCCTTATATTTCAAAATGGTATCAGATTTTTTATTTTTTTCTTTTTAGTTACTAAAGTTTTATTTTTTTCTTTTTAGTACCACAATTTTTATTTTTTCTACAGATTAAAATACCTCAAACATATCTGATCAAATTTAGCATACGTGACAGTTAGAATAAACATGTTTTTAGTATATTCTCTATGTAAAATTCCATTAAACAACCTAATCATCTTGTTGGTCCCATAGAACAAATTTTCTTTATAGGCCCCATAAAATAAAATTTTAGCAAATTTTATTTTATGGAGTGCATAAGATGATTAAGTTGTTCAATTGGATGCTTACATGACGAATATACAAAAAATATACTTATTCAGACTGCTACGCATGCTAAATTTGACCGAAAATCATTATGGGATTATGATCTGAAAAAAAATAGAAATTAAGGACCAAAAAGAATAAAATTGAAAATTTGATATCATTTTGAAACATAGTTCAAAGTTATGGTACCGTTTGTACAATAAACCCTTAATAAATCCAAATCTAAATTTAGTTTTATACTGTTGAAATCCAACACAACTTACACAAATCCAATTGGAATAACAATAATATTTGTAAAAGAATATTAGTTAATTTTTTTTTCTTTGGACAAATATTAGTTAATTAATATTAGATAATTCTTTTATTTTATTATTATTTAATAAAAGAATTTATATTTTAATTATAATATTAGCATTATTTATTTAAAAGTAGTTAAATAATATTTATATATTAAAGGAAAAATAATCAAATCTATCTCGAACTATAGGTCAATTATCAATTTCATCCTAATTCCAAAGTTGTATCAATTTGCTCCTCCAACTTTTCAAGTTGTTCCAAATATCCAAACGACATTGAGCTTGTGTCAGAGCTGACGTGACATAAGAGTGGCTGACATGGCAAAACAAATTAAAAACTTAATCAATTCTATCCTCAACTATAGACCAATTATCAAGCTAATCCTAATTTGATAAAAAAAATTCACATTTTAAAATCACTTTTAAGAACAAAATATTTTTTTTAAATAAATTTGACCAATAATTTTTGCACTTTAAAATTATTTTTAAGAACAAAATATTTTTTTTAAATGATTTCAAAATAATGGAATTATTTTTTGTACTAAACAAATTTTTAAAATTAAATAAACATATTGGATTTCAAATATATCTAGGCTCTAATAATGAAAAATAAAAGATTAAGAGTTTAATTGTATCAAAATAAACTTCAAGGAGATAATTAAATTTTGAAAATAATTTAAGAACTTTTTATACCTTTTTCCGCACTACAAATCAAGTTTAAAGTTTATTTTGATACAATTAAACTCTTAATCTTTTATTTTTTATTATTAATTAGAGCATAAATATTTTTGAAATCCAATATGTTTATTTAATTTTTAAAATTTTTTGAGTATAAAAAATTATTCCATTATTTTAAAATCACTTAGAAAAAAAATATTTTGTTCTTAAAAGTAATTTTAAAGTGCAAAAATTATTGGTCAAATTTATTTAAAAAAAATATTTTGTTCTTAAAAGTGATTTTAAAATGTGAAATTTTTTTGTCAAATTAGGATTAGCTTGATAATTGGTCTATAGTTGAGGATATAATTGATTAAGTTTTTAATTTTTTTTTGCCGTGTCAGCCACTCTTATGCCACGCCAGCTCTGGCACAAGTTCAATGTCATTTGGATAGATTTGGAACAATTTGAAAAGTTGGGGGAACAAATTGATAATTGACTTATAGTTCACGATGGATTTGATTATTTTCCCTATATTAAATTTATTTGTATAACTTATATATTATAAATATATAAATAAATAAATTTCGGTTATTTTGGTCCAATACAATTCAGTACAATTCAATTCAATTAGGTCCAGTTCTCGGTCCAGATATTTATAAATATCCAAAACCGTACCAAAAATTTTTTATTAGTACAATTCGGTCCGGATAAAGTCAAAAAGTCAACAGTCCAATCCAGTTCCAGAGATTTTCGGTCTGATTATTCGGTTCAATTCAGATATTTTAATCTCCATACTCGGCCCAAATGCTAATAAGGATATATTACAAATTATTTAAGTGAAAAAAAAAAAATATAAGTCCATCAACTAAAAGCGCTAAATTATAAGGTATATTTTCATATTTTTTTTTATTTTTAATAAATAAAAAAAAGAAAAATAATTTGAGATTTGAATTTTTTTTAACACTTTCAATATCTTCCATGTAATTTAAGAGTTTGAATTATTAAATTTTATGCTGAAAAATAAGAATGTAAATGAACCAAGTCAAGTCAAGTTGAGTTAAATTTTAACTGAATTCAAATTTAGTTTGTTTATAATCAAATTGAATTGAGCTGAATTTATTATACTATTTGATGTTTATAAGTTGTTCACGAGATTAAATGTACCTAAACGGGTGAAAGAAATTTTTTTAAATATATAAACTATAAATTAAAACTATTCATTAAAAAATTAAAATAAATTATTTACTCCGTAAGTTATAATATATCAAATAAAAATTATAATTTTATTCTAATAATGTATTCTAATTTTTTAAATAAATAAAATTTATATATCATATACCTTATACTAAATTACTAACGCATTAAAATTATGAATTAACTTCTAAACTTTTATTTGAAATTATTTACGAGTTTTATGAGTCAAGTTTTGTATAATTTAAACTTAACTTATTTATTAAAAGAACTTTAATATAAAGCTCCAGTGAGGTTTTATCATATTGAGTTTTGAATTGCTTACAAACAGTTCAGTTTATTTACTAAAAAGGTTAATATTTTTAAAATCAAAAACAATTGAGGCAGTTTATCTGTCATTAACAACTATTTTATTTAATTTTTTATACTAATACATGTACTAATTGTGGAGTTAGACAATCATAAAATATTCGATCAATATTTGTATTTATAAGAGTTATAAAAATTTCGAATTTAAGTTTTGACATTCATTATTTACTTGATACATAATTGATCATCTATTAATCTTTTGATAAATTTTAAACAATATATATTGGGAGAATTGTTCTAATTATTTTTTTTTTGTTTTTGATAATTTTTTTGAGTTGATTTAATTTTGAGTAATTTAGTTCAACTTTCTTAAGATTATAAAAGTAGTAATTTTTTTTTTAATAATTTGCGTTTGAATTTGAATTAAAAGCGGGTAAGTGTTACTCCTATAATATATTAGGGTGGGGATTTTGGCACTCCCACCCATTTATTTTTGCACTTCTTCTTTTATTTTTTAAAATTTTAGGTTACATAATTACCGTTTGTTTAGCATTTTTATTTTTTTATTAATTACTATTCTCAAACTATACTTTTTTAATTTTTTATCTAGATTTACCATTTAATGTTTGAAAATACAAAACTACTGGTACTTGAGCTTACATCATTTTTTTGCATTAAAAAAATTAGCACAGTTAATTATTTTTTTATAAGAATTCTTTACTTTTTAATTTGTTTAGTCAATTATAAAATTTTCACCGATTAAAAAAAAATAACAATCTTTTTTTCACTTTTTATATTATTTTTTAATTTTATGAACAATTTTTAATAGCAGACACATTATTTTATTTTTATTTTTTTTATCATAATGTTTTTTAAAAATAATATAAAAATCAAATTACATGATTAAAAACAAATATTATAAAAATTTAATGAAAATTTATCATATAAAAAAATTGTTGTAATTTTAATTTTTAAGACAAGTGTCATAACATATTAATAATAGAAAAATAAGTGCCTACAGTATTTGTTGGGATATAATTGAAATTACATGTAAGTTGATTTTAGCTTTATCAATTGAATTTATAAATGCTTTTTTAAATGATAACTCATTGTTGAATTTTATAATAATTTTTTAATCACATAATTTTATTTTTAAAAAAATAATGATAAAATAAAAAATAAAATCATGTGCATATGATATTTTAAAAAACCTCTTCATAAAAAATAAAAGATCTATTATTTACTATTATTGGTGCAAATTTTACAATCAAAATCAGTTAAATAGTACTTATAAAAAAATCATTAACTATATAAAATTTTATTAACGCAAAAAAAAAAAAAACTGAATTACAAGTAATTTTAAAATGTTGAACTTCAAACAATGAATTTGGAAGGGAAATGAAAAAAGAAAAAGGTAGTTTAGTAGTAGTAATTAGTAAGAGAATAAATATTTTCAACAGAGGGTGGTTATGTAATTTATAATACTAAAAAAATATAAATGGAGTGCCAAAATCAATGGGGGGAGTGCTAAATTCTCCACCCTTAATTTAAATTACATATAAATTGATTTTAGCTTTATTCATTGAATTTGTAAATACTTTTTTAAATGATAACTCATTCTTGAATTTTAATGATTTTTTAATCACATAATTTTATTTTTAAATTATTTAAAAAATAATGTTAAATAAAAAATAAAATCATGTGCATATGATATTAAAAAAAATCTCTTCATAAAAAATAAAAAATCTATTATTTACTATTATTGGTACAAATTTTGCAATCAAAATAAGTTAAAATTAAAGAGTACTTATAAAAAAATAATTGACTACATCACAAATTTTATTAGAAAAAAAAAACCCCCCAAATTACAGGTAATTTTAAAATGTTGAACACCAAACAATGAATTTGAAAGGAAAATGAAAAAAAAAAGGTAGTTTAGTAGGAGTAATTAGTAAGAGAATAAATATTTTTAACAGAGGATGGTTATGTAATTTATACTACTAAAAAAACATAAATAGAGTGCAAAAATCTCCACCCATATATTAATCTCTTATTAACAGTTTACTCCATTTAAGTGTATTTTTGTTATTCTAATTAGGGGTAGGGTAAAAACCTGTAATTTTTTTTTTATTGAAAATTATTATTTATAAATTACTCATATTTTCATTATATTTCTACATTAATAAAGTACAAATCAAATCTATAAAAATTGTATAAATCAATTTAATTTTTTGTGGTTGTTTTATTATTTTTATTTTAAATTTACAATTTTACTCATGTTATTTCACTTATTTATGATTTTTTATTTTCAACTTTTCATGCCAATTCTTGTGATAATTTTATTAAATTGATCACATTAGTATTGGTTAAATATTATTTTCACCCTTTAAATTTAATTAATGAAATATCTAGTCAAATAATTAGTGTACGTATTTTATGACTAGTTATAAATTAATTGTTATAGACAATTTTATTTTTTTAGTTTTCATTTTATTCTTTTTTAATTATATGGTATCCAATCTATACTATTTCCATCCTTTAAATTTAATAAATGAAAAATGTTGTCAAATAATTAGTGTATGTATTTTTATGACTAGTTATAAATTACTTGTTATAAGTAATTTTATTTTTTATTTTTCATTTTATTCTTTATTAATTGTATTGTATTAAATATATACTATTTTCTTATGCATAGAAATGTATAAATATATGTTATGTAGTTTTATCTTCATGAAATTTTTTTTCTAATAATTTTTAATTATTTTATATTTTAAAAATTAATTTTATTATTTATAAAAAACTTAATAATAATAATTTATTTATTTATTTTAATTATTTAATATATATTAAAGGTTTTATTTAAAAAAATTAATTAGACAACTTATACATTATTGTAGGCAGTGGGGTTTAACGCGCACTTAAGTGTTTGGCGATCACAATACTGTGCGGACTTAGGGTCCACTAGGAAATACAAAATGGGCTTAAAGCCCAAATCGGAGATGGAGTTGCCACTCGAATATGACCCGGGACAAACTGTATAGTAACTGGATTACACGAAGGGCCCCAACAGATGTCCTCAGAGATTAGGTTCAAAAACTAGGTATGAGCTTTCGAAATGCCTACTCAATCTTGCGGTTGGCCTCCGTTTGTATTTTGTATTTTATTACCTTTAATTATTAAATTATTTCCTCATTATTATGCAAATTGCACTCGTTTCCAATTTTACACTTAAGTCCACATTTACACATTAGTCCAATTTCATGTTTATAAACTGACACTTATCATAAACAACAATTTACAAAAATACACACAAAAAAAGAGGAGGGGAAAAAATTACAGCCCATCACATAATTAAAATAAAAGTAAAATAAATAAATACAAACATAAAGAAAGGAGGGAGGAGAAATGAATTACATCCTTGAACATGCAAAATAACAATAAACATAATAACTTCAAGAACTAGTTAGGGGATAAATATTTGATGATTAAAAACGATCCTAAAATTCCTGCAATGAACCAAAACATTATTCTCCTACAAATATAAAACCTCCAAAAAAAGTCATCACGTTAACTTTATAGAAAATGAAATATGACATAACATAGCTAAAATTAAATAAACACTAGATATAAACAAGACTTCACAATAATTGCACAAGAAGATTAAAATATGTAAATATAAGAATGTATAAAAGAACATAAATTATGTAGAATAAAACATAAGAAGTCAAAATTAGTGCAAATATAGATCTAATAGTTAAATAATCAAATTAAAATGATAAAGTATGCATATTTAAAATTAGAATGTAAAAATAAAGTTAAATTAACTTTAAAACATGGGGGTAAATCCACTTAAAACTCTTAGAAATTCAAGAAAAGCAGAATCAATAACTATCAATTTAATAAAGTATAAAAAAATAAAACCATATTAAGATGACGTAGCGGCGCCTCTTTGAAGAGGCGTGTCGCCTCTTTGAAGAGGCGTCATCTCTTCGAAGAGGCGTGTCGCCTCTTTGAAGAGATGACGTCTGATTGCTAGATGCAGAAACACACTTGATTTTTCCTTAAATCTTAAATCAAGCAAGATCAAGTGCAAACAACTAATGACTTACAATTATATTTAGGAATTTAAAAGATCATGTCCTAAATACAAATAGAATAAATAATAACCCTAAGAAACAAACAAGAAAATAAGAGTAAGAGTTTATGCAAATAAAAAAAGCAATAGTTGAAAATGGATGTTCTTACTTCAAGGCGACGCCTTTTTACAGTTAACTTGCACAGACATTAATTAAAGAATCACAGTGGTGGACAAGTGTATGGACCCACACGTCACTGCTATGAATCTATGAACGTGAAAATATAATTTTTGGGGTGAAGAGACTGCTGAAAAGGAGTGCACATAATGGGTAAGAAAAGGGGATGTCTTGTCAAGGCATGGAGAGCTTAAAAAAGGGTATGGGGTGGAAGACTTAGGAGAGGTTAGCTGGTTTACAGAAAGGAGAGGACGTTTTTTAGAAAGAAGGAGATGGATTTTTGCGGGAAGAAAGAAGAGAAAGAAAAAAAAAGGACTTTTGGCTTGAAGGTTCATTTTGGAGAAGAAAATGGATTCTTGCATTCAAAGGAGAATTGGAACCAAAAATTTTATTTCTGAGGGCTGAGTTAGGAACATCAAATATGTCCTAAATTATCTTTTATTTACTAAGGTTAATGGTTTAATTATTACACTGGTAATTTTTACCCTCTTAATAGTTATACTTGTAACTATTACATTTCATTTTCTTAACATCGATTTAAATGCACCCTTAATTTAATGCGACTTTATACAATTAATTATCTTCAAATGTACTAAAAATGATTAGGATCAGCTGATAAGGAAATATTTTCACTTAAACAATGTTTTGAATTCGAGTTCTAATATAATATTAAAAGACTTGTATCATTTTTTAGTTCTATCTGAATTAGTTATATTATTTTATGAATTGAATTGAATTAAATTAGTTTGAATTTAAAAAATTTTGAATTTATTTTGGAAAAAGAAAAATTATCGTTAAATGTATTTGAAAGCATACGTGGTGATAAACATGTTAGCGTTTCTGATGAAAAGTGGATGACCCGTTTCTTTTACTCACGTCGATTCACTGATTGAAGACCGCACAAACGAGAAGAAGAAAACAAAACTGGGGGTATCGTTGTCGTTTTTGACAGCAAGTAAAGCGTTACTCGTTTTGAGTTTGGCCAGATGCAATTATGATATTGCCTTGCTTTGCTTAGTACGTAACGAAAGAAAGCTCACGTCTCCTGGTCGAACAGTCAGTTTGGTAATGGAGCACTTATCGATTTCACACCATATCAATAAGAACCATGTGCACCAAAATCCTGTCAGTTAGTCATTTAGAATTAGGACTGTTATTAGTCCACAGCTGCGTTTCATTAGTCATTTAGAATTAGGACTGTTATTAGTCCACAGCTGCATTATGAAACGTCCCCACGCTCTCCCACCTTATTAGTTCACTTGATAACATCATTAAATCAGACAGACAGATTTGTATTTACTCGGTCTATATATATATACATATATATAAGCATAAAATTTATCCAACAAGAATCGTTTCATCATTTGGTAGAGTCTGTTTTTATTTATTTGATATTTTGAATTCAAAATATGATATATAGTTATACTAAATTAATTATCAAATTTTTTTTATCATTTTTATTATTCTATTTTTATGATTTATTCTTATTTATCCGACATTTTAGATTCTAGTTATCATTTTAATAGTTCTATCTTTATGATATGTTCTTGCTTATATAACATTTCAGGTTAAAATTATAATATATATAGTTTCGTTAAATTAGTTATTATAAAATTTTTGTCACTTTTATGATCCATCCTATGCTATCTTGTCCTACTTTTTATAATTTTGTCTAAATTGCAACAAATTTATTAGAATCCAACAAACTCTAAATATCAATTATCTAAAAAATATAAAATATTTAATAATTTTCATATAAATTTGCCGAAAAAATGTCGTGACAATAAGAATTTGCATACCTGTCAAAGACACGAAAGGACAAAATTTCGACGTACTAATATTAACAATTAATTAAATGAAAATTCACAATAATATAAAATTTCATAAAATTATACCCGATATTTTTCTTAATAAATTGTAAATACAGAATTTTTGGAGATTCCTTAGTTCGTGCTGTCAGAAGTTTTTTATTGGAAGACGGGTGGTATTGTTCTCTGTCATTTTGTCTGGATAAATCTGATTTATTCGAACTCTAAAAGGATTGCCAGCTGAAGCTTAGTTCATCGAAAAGTGCGCCATGAATCTTTTCTTAGCCAACAATAAACGAGTTAACGATTCTGCTTAATTATTGAAAAAAAAATATAACCGTATAATGTAAGATATCATATTTTTATCATACACATTGTAATTTGTATTGAATGTTTAAGAGTTTTAGTAACAGTTTTTTTTTTATTAAACTGAAGGAAAACAAAAAAAGCACAAGTATATTGTTTAGTTATTTGAGTCATATTTAGCAATGTTGAAATCAACTCTCAAAGTTTATTTTCGCTTAAAAAATATTTTAAATTTAGTTGTGTTAAATTATTATATTTTTGAAAAATAATAATGAGTTTAAAAAAATTAATTTTATTATATTTGTATTAGTTCTTTCAATCAAGCAAGAGACTTATCAGCTTGCGATTTTTTCAAACCAATTTCTTTAATGGTGTTGCAAGCACCAACTCCTTTGTATTTATACCACTTTGCAACAACTATAAAGTAGCCCAAATTCAAGAATCCTAATGCAGCTACCATGTAATAATAATAGTCCAATCCTAGGGTTTTTACCAATTTGTAGCAAAAAAAAGAAACTGTTGCAGACAGCATAGGTCACAATGCCATATGCCTATGTCCCAAGAAAATAGTGCCCACAACGCCACATTTATGGGATGGAATACTAAAATCTCAGGTGTTTTTAGTGTGTGTGTATATATATATATATATATATATATATATATATATATATATGTTAATAGAGAGAATATCTCCCACGAGTAGCTCAAGTGATAAAGGGTGTGAACATCCAGTTAAGAAGATCATGGATCAAACCACCCCACTCTCTATCTCATTTCCTTGTGGTGTTGAGAATTAACTATTTGATTTATGACCCAAAAAAAAAGAAGTCATATGATTTAAATTTGATGGATTATGTAATAGTGGACAATTCTCCCCTTTAAATCGACGACAACAAGAAATTAAATTTTACATCTCAAGATGCCCTTGAAAAAGAATCGTCACTTGACTACTTTTTTACTGGTTTTAATATATATTAAATAATAAGTTTTTTTTTTAAAAAAAACCATATTAAATACTGAATTATAAAATTATTCAACCCAAAATTTGATAAGTGACTCCTTTTATAATTCAGCATTAACAACTAAAAACTTATGTGTTGAAAACCATGTTGTTACTTTGTTGAAAACCATAGTTGGAGAGGAAAAAAAGGGTCTTATTACATAATATAATGCTGTTTTTTTTTTTGTCCTTTTTCAATCAAGCACGAGACTTCTCAGCTTGCAGTTTTTCCAGACCAACTTCTTCAATGGTGTTACAAGCAGCACCTCCTTTGTATTTATACCATTTTGCAACAAATACAAAGTAGCCCAAATTCAAGAATCCTAATGCAGCAACCATGTAATAGTAATAGTCCAATTTCCCCATGTTAAGATCCTCAGTCAACCTATTAAGAAATTCACCGACTTACTTTCTCTCCATTTCTATAGAATTCTCTATGTTTAGAATTATCCAAAGCTTAGTTGGACACAAGTTGGCAAGTTCAAGTTGGTAATGTATAGGTGGTTCAAGTTGACAAAGTTGACAAAGTTGAATTTGAGTTGGACAAGTTGGCTTCTCCACCGCCATTCAAGAAACCTCCATTCACCGACCTATTATGACTATAAATATGTGTAATATGTTGGCATGCGTGTGTGTGTCCATAAGACAAAGAGAGTGCATGGAAATGAAAAAGTAGTGGTGCATGTGAGTTGTGTACGTAAGTGTGTTTGTGAGTTAGTGGGCATGAGTTATGAAAGTACATGAATAGTGCATGAGAATTAATTAGTGTAAGTGCATGGTACATGAGTGTCATTTGTGAGTAGTGTGTATAATTTTTTGTATTGAAAGTTTCCTTATTTATAATAAAAATAAATTTATTATAAATCAAAATCCTCCAAATATTCTAAAAGTGGTATCAGAGCAGGCGGTCGGGGACCGACTACCAAGTGCATACGGAGCAAGCGATCGAGGATCGTGTTACGTCGAGGTACCGCTAGTGTGCAGTCCGGGACTGTAAAGTTCGTTGGTCTGGGACCAAACTTACTTGGTTAATTAGAGTTAATTAAACCAAGTCACGATGGCGGAAATGACTACATCGGTAAGTA
>CATIWM010158758.1:0-15186 GCA_949671775.1 Mallotus repandus | reverse complement strand
TTGGACATATTGTAATTTGGTGATAAAGTATTCGTTTTTTATTTGTATGTAGTGCATGACAATTTCTATTCAAATTTTATGTTGATTTCACTAAGAAATTTTAAAATGATTTCACCAAGCAATTTGAAACAAGTATATATTATCAGTTGAAAATATTTATTGGACATTAGTGAAACATTTCACGTGTACAATTCTTATTAACTCTAATCTTTTCTTCACCAGGTTACCATCAATGTAAAACTAAATTCACCACATTATTTATTTTATTTTTAACTAAAATACTATATCTCAATTCTACTTAAATTCTAAAAATATTTAAGCCTAAGTAGTAATAAATTGTATAATTTTATTTTTTACAATAATACAAAAGTACAAAGTCATAAAGAAGAAACCAACGACAATAGTAGAACTTTCATATATCACTTAAAATTGTTACAACATCACTAAAAATAGTTAAAAAGTATTTATTCATCATAATAGGGAAGTTACTAACATACTAAAAACTATAGTATTCCTATGCATATCTAATAACTATCTATAGTGCACTTGATTTTTGAATTTCCAAATGTAGAACATTACCTCTTTCAAATAATAATATGGTCAAACAAAAATAGATTACCTCAGTATTAGAAATATCCAAACAAAACAAACCAGAAATAAAAATGGACAGGGGTCCGTTGTTGTGCACGTCTCTTGAACCCAGAAATAATAACAATAACAATAATGATGTAAAATGCAAAGTAGATAGTAGTAATCAGACAGAGATTGCTTCACATTTTAGAAAAAAAAATAAGACCTAGTTCAAGCAATCAACATGTAACTAGCCATATCTCAAATTCATTGCATTAATGAATAGTACAAAAATTAAAAAGCAATATACTGAACCGCTGAAAAAATAAATATAAATATACATGTAACAGACCTTAATGCCCTAGTCACTCTTAATTCATTTGCATTCAATAGTGATACCCCTCAGGTATATTCGTATTCAATTAATAACTCATATTCCTAATTTACAGTAACTTGCAGAATAAGGAAGACCGAATCCAAGTAGGAAAGGGCGTTCCTCATCAGGAAGAGTTCCAGATCAAGAGGAACTACCTTAAGCAAAGGACAAATCCTAGAAGGAAGAGGAATCCTATTTCTCTCAGATTTAAGCATCTCATTCCTTATAAATACTCCTTACATCTCTTCATACTACTTATTCTATTCCTTTAGCTTATTGATCTCTCTTATCTCTCTAAACTTTCTTTCTCTTTACTCCCTGACTTAAGCATCAGAGGGTTTGTAGGAGAGATCCCATACCTCACTTTTCTCTTGTTGATCACTTGTAGGACCTAGACTCGTAGGTTTTGAAAATTAAGTTTTCAAGTGGCGCCGTCTGTGGGAACCTCTTGAGTCAAAACCATCACAAATCTGCCGAGCTAAGCAACTCCAAACATGACATCCAGTCCACCGCCAGCTACCAACACTCAGATCAATCCACTAGGGATAACTCCAGACACTCCTATCACTCAATTAGCCCTTATTCCTCCTATTAACGTGTCGGCCCCCATCTTGCCCATTGAACCTTTAGCCCTTATTCATCATGTGGGACCATCATCTCAAATCCCCTTATTTGGAAGTACTCAAGGATGGGCAACCCCAAGCATGAGTTTTTCTTATTATGCCCCCCAACATCATACTAGTCGACTCATTCCTTCTGTACCATTCCCAAGTCTTTCAGGAACCCCTATTACAAACACACCAGACCTCAACACGGTAGCCCAAACACTCAATCTGCCTCCCACAAATAAAGAGGCAATAATCCAAAATATCTAGGCCCAGATGACCCTCATGCAATAATAATTGAATGCCTTAATTCAAGAGAATAATCTCGGAGCTGTTAATCTGGAGCATAATATGATCATACCACCTGTGGCATCTCAGAGTGCTCCCGGAAGGGACAAAGAAGCTTAGAATGATCTGGAAGGGGAGTCAAGTACAAATCTTCTTGCCTTAGATGATTCCCAGATAGCTCGGAAGGTCGAGCAAGCAATTCAAAAAACTCGAACGGGGCCAAAAAAGGAAGATGAATATGTCTTAAAGGGAATAACACCCTTTATGAGCAAGATAGTCAAAACTGAAATTTTGTCCAAATTCAAACTACCTCAGCTGGATTAACTCAATGGCATTGGAGATCCAATCATCCACATTTCTTCATTCCAAACTAAGATGATGCTCTAGAGTATGAATGATGGAATATTGTGCCGAGTCTTCCCAAGTACGCTCACCAAAACTGCTCAGAGGTGGTTTCACCAACTTTTTAAAAATTTTGTTTCATCTTTTGAAGAGTTGGTAGAGAAGTTTAGAACTCGATTCATCACCAATATCCCGCCTGTAAAGAATATAAATAATCTTCGGATGTGCAAGCAAGAAGTTATAGAATCACTGAGAAGTTACTCAGACATATTCAACAAGGTTGCCATGTAGATCGAGAACTTAAGTGATGAAGTGGCTATAGAAGCGATGAAAAATGGAACACGATTGGGAAAGTTGAAAGATAAGATCATGACTAAAGAGCCCACCACCTTTTTTAAGTTCATGTCTATGGCAATGAAACTAATAAGACTGAGGCGAGATGATGACAGAATACCTTTTAAAAGGGATAAAATGTTTGAGCCAAGAAAATCTAGGCCCCCAATGATCTTACTTTAGAAATTTGGCAGGGAACCCAATAGGGGGATTCAAGAAAGAAATTGAAAATTACATCCCTCTGAATGCTCCAAAATCACAAATCCTTATGTGGATCATGGTGAATGGGGTAGGAATACCCATACCAAGAAGATTGAGCCCTCATAAAAGAGCGATGCAAGATAGAATATTCTATTGCCAATATCACCGAGAGTATGGCCATGACACCGACGACTGTCGGGACTTAAGAAAAGCCATAGAATAACTAATAAAAAATGGTAAACTCAAAAAATTCACTGACACGTTAAGAAGACACCGAGACTCTGAGGATGAGAATGGAGATAAATCAGAAGCAAAGAAGGCTCAGAATGAGGTAGCCGGAGTCATTAATATGATAGTTAGAGGAGAAGCACCTAAAGAGAAAATGATGAAAAGAACTCAGAGAGAAGAAAGCCAGTTGTAAAGGCCAACTATCACATTTGGACCAGAAGATGGAGAACATGCCCGTCATCCCCATAATGATGCCTTGGTCATAAGTGCATACATTCAGAATTATCTCATGAAAAGGCTTTTGATAGATAAGGGAAGCACTATCAATGCACTCTCATGGAGCGCCTACCAGGCTGTGGGAGGCTCAATTACTAACCTTGAACCTATTAAGAATCCCATCATGAGCTTTTGTGGAGGAATAACTCAGCCTATGGGGATAGTTGAACTGGCACTAGAATTTGGAGACCGAGAAACTGGCAAATTAAAAGCAATTATTCAACATTGTAGACCTTCAATTTACTTATAATGGTATCATCAAAAGACCCATTTTGTACAAAATTGATGCAGTCACAAGCATCATGCGGTTGACCATGAAGATCCCTCTAGAAGATTGAGTTATAACCATACGCGGAGATCAGTTCATGGCCAAACAATGCTATCAATTGGCTATCAAGCCTCAGCTAGAGGCATTTCCCCTAGCATCTTTAGAAGCAAAAAAGCAAGGAGCCAGTCTAGAACCAGTAGAGCAGTCCAGACGTTGCAAGTAGATGGTGGAAAAATGGTCAAAATTAGAGGCAAACTTGATGGAAATATTAAGAAGAGTATCCGTGAAATTCTTAACAAACACTCAAATAACTTTGCCTTAGAAGCAATAGAGATTGTGGGTGTAGATCCTCGAATCGTGTCATATAGCTTGAACATCTTACTGGGAAAGAAACTTGTAATCCATAAAAAGAGGAAATTTGTGCACGGAAGATAGAAGGTGATCGCATAGGAGACAAAAAAGCTGTTAGATGCCAGATTTATAAGGGCAGTCACACATCCAGAATGGGTGGCTAATGGGGTCTTGGTTAAAAAAGCCAATGGGAAGTACATGATGTGTGTTGACTACACGGACCTCAATAAAGCATACCCCAAAGACAGCTACCCGTTGCCAATAATAGATCAATTGGTAGATTCAATCACTTGCCAAAGTTTATATAGCTTCATCGATGTTGCTTATGGGTACCACCAGATTCCAATGAAAAAGGAAGATAAAGAAAAAATGTCATTCATTACTCATAAGGCCTTTACTGCTGCAAGGTCATGCCTTTTAGGTTGAAAAATGCTAGAGCCACTTACCAAAGGTGGATGAATCTTGTGTTTCAAGATCAAATAGGGAAGAATGTAGAGGTGTATATGGATGACATCATAGTTAAAAGTCATTAAGCAGTGCAACATGCTAAGGATCTCTAGCAAATCCTCAGTATATTGGACCGATACTAGACCAAGATAAACCCAGACAAGTGCGTCTTTGGAGTAAAAGCAGGGAAATTCTTAGGCTTCATGATTTCATATAGGGGAATAGAAGCAAACCTAGAGAAGATGAAAGCTATTTTGAACATGAAAGCTCCGACATCACTAAATGAGCTTTAGAAACTCAATGGCAGAATTATGGCTCTCGGAAGGTTCATCTCATGCTCAACAAAGAAGTGCTTGCCCCTATTCCGAGCCTTGAAGAATTCTAAAAAATTTGAATGGAACGACGAGTGTAAAACATCTTTTGAAGAAATTAAGAAGTTCTTGACTTCGCCTCTTTTGCTCAGCAGGTTAGTCCCGGGTGAGACTTTGTACTTATATCTTTTTGTTGGTTATGAGTCTGTAGCCTTGGTATTAGTGCAAGAAGAAGGAAGCTAAGAAAGCCCGGTCTACTATATCAACAAGATCCTCAAAGGCTTAGAGGTTTGGTATCCTAAATTAGACAAGCTCACCATGATAGTCGTTAACACGTCCAAGAAGCTCACACAGTACTTTCAAGCCCACTCAATAATCATTAGAACTAACTTCCCTTTGAGGAAAATTTTACAAAGACCCAAAACTTCAGGACATCTGGTTCAATGGTCGGTTCAACTAGGAGAATTTGACAATAGCTATGAGCCTCGCCAGCAGATAAAAGCTCAGGCCTTAGAAGATTAGCAGATTTTATACAAGAGATGACATTGGAGGAGGCACTCTCCCTTTCATATTCAGAATGGAGACTCTACTTAGATGGACCATCTGGGGCATAGGGGTCTGGAGCAGGAATTATTTTGATTAGACCAAGCAAAGTCAAAATTAAATATGCAGTTCAAATCAAATATAATGCCACTAGCAATGCAACTGAATATGAAGCATTACTCACAGGCCTCAGGTTAGCCATCGAGATTCAAGCAGAGCATCTCAAAGTATATTCCGATTCCCAACTAGTGGTTAATAAGGTAAAAGGCACATACCAGGTTAAAGAGCCAAGCATGGTCAAATATGTGGAGAAAGCGAAACAGCTCCTAAAGAAACTAGAACTGAAAGGGGGATAATGGGAAATATTGCAAATCCCCAGAAGTAAGAATTCAGAAGCAGATTTGTTGGCCAAATCAAGAATTCAGAAGCAGATCTGTTGGCCAAATCAGCATCAGAAGATAACCAGATCTTCAGGGAACTTGAGCTAACTGGGGAACTCACCAAGCTAAGTATTGAAGAAACAAAAGTAATGAATGCTCAAGAAGTAGCTGAATGGATGAAGCCAATTATACGATACCTAGAGTAAGGCCTTTTACCTGAAGATAAGCTTAAAGCTCAAAAATTGAAGAACAAAGCGGCACACTACTCCATGGATAATGAAGAACTTTACAGAAGGTCTTTGTCAAACCCATGGTTAAAGTGTGTATCTCTAGATGAGGGGGATTACGTACTTTGGAAAATTCATAAAGGAATATGTGGAGCTCACGAGGCTTAGAACTCGTTAGTTTAAAAGGAATTATTATAAGGCTACTACTGGTCTAGCATGTCCAAAGATGCGTATCAGCTTTTTTAAAAATGTTCCAAGTGTCAACAGTTTGCTCGTCTAACTTACAAGCCTTCCAACACTCAGCACCCAATCGGAAGTCCATGGCCTTTTGTGGTCTGGGGAATGGATATCCTAAGACCCTTCCCAATTTCCACGTCTTAGATTAAGTTTCTGATAGTAGCCATTGATCACTTTACCAAGTGGACAAAAGTTGAAGCTGTCCTAACCATGACGGAAGCTTGGATACAACATTTCTTTTGGAAAGAAGTAATTTGCAGATTTGGCATACCTCATACTTTAATCACAAATAATGGGAAGCAATTCAGCAATGAAAAGTTCAAGACATTCTGTTTAGGATTGGGTATCAAGCTCAGATTCACCTCTATGGCTCACCCTCAGATGAATGGGCAAACATAAGTCACTAAAAGGATCATCATGCAAGGACTGAAGAAGAGACTAGATGAAAAGAAAGGAAACTAGGCGGAAGAACTCAATAACGTCATATGGGATAGAATAACACCGAGGAGCTTAATAGGAGAGACACCCTTTAGATTGACATACAGAATGGATGTGGTAATACCTGTAGAGATTGGCTCATCAAGTTACCGAGTGTCCCAAGAGTTTGATCCAGACATTAATAACGTTAATGATCAGATACGCTTGGATATGCTCGAGGAAAGAAGTGAGCAAGCATCAATAGTCTTAGAAGCCCAAAGAGAGAGATTAGCTGGATACTATAACAAATATGTCTAACCAAGACAATTCAAAGTTGGAGATCTCGTTCCAAGAAGAGCCGATATAGGCAAAGGTAGTTTCGAAACTGGCAAGCTTGGACCTAATTGGGAAGGTCCTTATCAAATCACATAAAAAGCTAAAAAGGGAGTGTACAAGATAAATGATATACAAGGGAAAGGATTGCCTCAATATTGGAACTCGAATAGCCTCAAAAAATATTATCAATAAAAAAATTGTACTTAGACAAAAAAAATTAACTCTAATAAAATCAAAGTGTCATTCCATTCATTTTTAATTATTCTTACAAAAAAGAAATTACTTTAAGTATTTACATTAGCCTCAGACCCAGAAGGCACTAAGCTAAAATCAGAAGAGACATTTACACCTTTTAAAGTTGGATTTTTAGGCACCGCAGTCGAAGCAGTAGCTGGGCCAGCCTCAGCAGACGAATTCTCCCCAGAAGGCTAAGGATCTTTAGCAGGTCCAAAAGTTGACCCTTCCCCCATAGCTGTCTTTTTGGCAACTCTCAGATCTTTTCTTTACTTAGAAGCAACTTTGCTAGCAGCCTCTTTTGTAGCAACCACTTTGGCCAAGTCATTTGGTGTTATCTTATCAAACTCAGAGAAGTCCAAGTCAGGACGTTGCAAAAAAAGGATTCTTTTGCACTCCAATTTATATGCCTTGAGAAATCCTGATACCATGTTTTGGTAAGACTTCAAGTAATCAATCTGAGCTTCTTTCTCTTTGGAAAGTTTCTCCTTCAGGTCAACAATCTCAGACACTCGCTCCTCATCTGTCTTGGTAAGATAAGCTTGGGAATGCTCGAGCTCCTGGATCTTTTTTTTATAAGACTCAGCCTCAGACTTGGCCTCAATGATCTATGTTTTAGTAAGCTCCACTCATTTTACCTCCTCCAACTTCTTGTCATAATCCCCGGATATGGTTTCCACCCTGGCCTCCTTAAAGTCGTACTCACTTTGAAGGATGAAATGCTCGTCTTTGGCTAGTAGCAAGCCTTGAGCCATTTATGAACAAATAAGAAAAAGGTCGGCATTTAGAACATCAATGAGGAATTTTAAAAGCTAAATATCCAAATTGGTCTTGGTAAACCACAATTTTTGCAGCATTTGGGTAAGGCTCATGTGCCTTCGTATCAGTAGTTTGCAGTATATACTCTTGGGGAATCCAAAATCGATGCCTATACCATTCTAGTATACTATCATCTACCCTAGACTCAAACAAATCCAGATTTACTTGCTCACGAGGAGTTATGGACACCTTTAAATCAAAAAAATAAAAGAAAACAAAACAGGCAAATAGAGGAAGCTTTTGTTCACCTAGAAAGCAAGAGTCTGATCTTCACAACAAGCTAAGAACGAAAAGGCCTTATTGGGGAGAAGAACTTCAAAGTAGAAGTAGCAGAAGAACGAGAATAGCGCAGGAAAGAAGAACAAAAGCAAAAGTGAAATTTGCAAAAACCATCCAACCTTCAATTTATAATCCAAAGAAGGTTCTAGATGGACCTCATATACCCTCAGTGTTAAAGCATCCACGCTTCATCAATCCAGGGGTATAAAAGTTATAACAATATGACATTAAAGGCCATCATTAGCACAACTATCTAAGCACTGTCCTTTCAACAGACACGACTATTCAGCTGTAAATATGCTACTAAATATGCCACATCTTCTGACACGAGCAGACGTAACGGTTTTTAAAATTGTGAAAGGCATATCAACAGGCGTAACATTCATGCTTTCTCATTGAGCTCAAGCTTTGATAGGCACTTAGGCCTTGTTTCATAACATCGAGATTGGCCTCATGGTCACAGGCACTCGAGCCTCATTTCATAATACCAAAATTGACCTCACGGTCACAAGCACTCGGGCCTCATTTCATAACACTGAGATTGACCTCATGGTCACAGGCACTCGGGCCTTATTTCATAACATCGAGATTGACCTTATGGTCACATGCACTCAGGCCTCATTTTATAACACCGAGATTGACCTCATGGTCACAGGCACTTGGGCCTCGCTTTTATAGCACCAAGCATCTAAGCCTTGAGCACTAAAAATTCTAGCGAGGGCTGGTCCCGTCAGAATATTTCTATAATGGGTTAATCCCTCGGGTCATTTCTTAACACCGAGCATCTATAAGTCTAGCTGGCATTTTCACTCTCTGAGTCTTGATACCGAGCATCTTCAACATCAGTGACTAAGGGTGGTTACCTCAGCTCACCCGTCAACATCAGAAATCCTTCAGCATGCATTAGTCCGAACAATACTGAGCACTTCCTCAATATCCAAAATATTCAAACATAAATATCCGACTAGACTTTCGGGGGGACTTTTAATACCCCTCAGGTATATTCCTATTCAATTAATAACTCATATTCCTAATTTATAGTAACTTGCAGAACAAGGAATATCGGATCTAAGTAGGAAAGGGCGTTCCTCATCAGGAAGACTTCCGAATCGGGAGGAACTACCTCAAGCAAAGGACAAATCCTACTAGGAAGAGGAATTCTATTCCTCTTAGGTTTGAGCATCTCATTCCCTATAAATACTCCTCACCTCTCTTTATACTACTTATTCTATTCCTTTAGCTTATTGCTCTCTTTTTATCTCTCTAAACTTTCTTTTTCTACACTCCATGACTTAAGCATCAGAGAGTTTGTGGGAGAGATTCCACACCTTACCTTGCTCTTGTTGATCACTTACAGGATCAAGACTCGGAGGTTCGGGAAATCAAGTTATTAAATAGAGTACACTAAATTGTGGATAATTAATGAATTACGTGTGCAAAGAGATGATGCTGAAAAAGAGCTTTGTGTATGATTATTCATAATTAATGAAAACAACTTGTTACATGCTGTCTTAAAATACCATACTATTGGGATGTAGAGAAGTGAATAAGTAGAGGCATGACAATGTATTAATTTTCAAAGTGCAAAACAATAGTTTTCATATTTTTTCTGTAATTATAAGATATCTCTGCACCATATTAGATGTAAAAAAAAAAAAAAAATTCACATTCGCATTTTTTTGCTAGCATTAGCCTACTTTTTTTTTATTTGATGAAAGATTTAATTATCAAAACTTGTAAGAATTTTCTAAAATCTTGCGCTACAAGGTAATAGACAAATATAATAAGAAAAGATAAGAAACCTTTGGTGCAGAGATACAACATTAAACATTACTGTAATCAAACATTAGTGAAGAAGGATACATTAGCAAGGATATTAAACATTGCTCCAACCTCTTTCAATAAATGGTTTAATTTATAATGAACTAATACATAATTAATTATAGTCCTAATTTCAAAAAAAAATATGGTCTAGCAATATAATCAATCAATCAAATATTTGTATCGAGTACAAATTATAGCAATATTTTAAAAAAAAAAGTAGGAAAAAATCAATGAAATATTACTAATATAAATTTTGGGACTTTATCTAGCACTTTCTTATTTGTATATTGGACTCGTTTTTTAAGATTAGAAGGGCATGCATGTTCCATTCAAACCATTTTAGTTTTTTTTTTGAACATTGATAATAACATTCAACAAAATAAAGTCTCAGAGTACAAAATATCAGCTGGAGTGTTACAAACCATTTTAGTTTGTAAAATGCACGATTAAAACTAATCCAAACTAAGTGATAACTTGGCAAAATAGCAAGTGAACAGGCTTCAATGAGAAAAGATGAGAAATATTTGGTGTAGAGATACAATACTAAACATTACTGTAATTAAACATTGGTGAAAGAAGAATATTAAACATTTACTTCCATAAAGAAAAATATCCTACTAGGAAGACTAGTTGTGTAATTGATTCCGTATAACATAGTTAGAAATGCATAATTGATTCCGTCCAACATAGTTAGAAATGCATAGAAAATGAGAATATGATATCAAAGGGGAGAGTCCTTTTCTTTCCATCTTCTTTAAAAGCATAAATAAGTATGAGGCAACTCAACAACTAGCAAGAACACTCACTAGCAACTCAAAATGGTGCCTTAATTGAGTCACACGATAATGCAAGGCATTAGACAATTAAAAAAAATTCTTTTTTTTTCAACAACTAATACAAAATCTACTTCATCATAAACTTCACAAATAAATTCATACTTCAAAATCTACAACTTATGTTATTACCACTACTACATCAAAAAGGAATGTGCCCTGGTGGTCATTGGACTCTTCATTCAAAGGTTCTTGAGAAAAGAAACTACCACTGCCAAACAACGATCTAGAGGAAGTTAAAAATTTTGATAATAGTTGAGTAAAAGCCCAATCTCTAATACTCTTCACCTGATATAAAAAATGATCCAAATTGTTCAGATAAAATCTTTCATTCATCAACAACTACAAGAAGCATAAACCAAGAATACAGTTATTCAATCAAAATTATCAAATAAATCATAAAAACCCAAATACTAAAAGTAAAAAGGACATACAGAAACCAACCTAAATTTGATACAAGAAACATTTTTTTAATACCCAGAAGTTAGTAAAAGAAACCCACAAAAAATGAAATTCAAATAGAGAAAATAAGAATTACCCAATACATAAAATGGCAAAATCTCTGTCTAAATCCAAGAACCCAATTCGATACATGTGAAATTGAAAAATCTTAGAATAAAGATTAAATTTTTATTAACACTAATAATGATAATAACGAATTAACACCCACTTTTGAAAATGACCTACAAACCACCAAATCTTGCAATATTTGATCAAATCTTGCTTAATAAAAAAAATCATTGAAGCTCTAATGTTCAATTCAATGATCAAAATGAACATGAGAAAGCCAAATAATAAAGTATTTAATGAACAAAAACATAAGAGGATATTATTACACTTAATAATTAGCATAAGAAATTCAAAGAAGGAAAAGAATTGAAAGAGAATTAACAAAAATAGAATAATCTGATGCAATGCATCAAATGCTTAATAATGCAAATAAGAATTGACAAATTACATGTAAAAAAAAGACAATGAAAATCTGCAATCTAGATTTTTCAATTATCCAAAACTAAGTAAAAAACACTCCATTAATACAACTCAAGAACTCTCTTTAGATCCAATGGCCATCTAGCACCAATGTCATCATCTTTATTTTTATTTCCTTTAGTTTTTAGTTTTTAACTTCGATATTCATCATCTAGCACCAATGACCATCTGCAAAAAAATTTTTCTTTAAAAAAAACTTCAATATTCAATATCCTTCATTACGCTTCCAGTGACTTAATTAACCTAAGCATTGTAAGAAAGCTGATGGAAGATAAAGGATATTAACAAAATCCCAACTCAAAGCAGCAATATTTAATTACCTTCTTGGGTCTCCTGATCTTGTGACTCTGTGATCAACAGAAAGAGGTAGGTCTTGAATAGAGGATTTACCTTAGAAATATTAACAGTAGAAGGTGTTGGCTTTAGGATGTCATCTGAATTGGGTTTAAATTTTGTAAGTTGATTAGATGAGAGGAGGGTAGAAGGTGAGAGAGAGAGAGAGAAAGAGAGAGAGTTTTGAATTAGATTTCATATTGTCATTAATGGACGTTGATTTTCAATGTAAATTTTTGTTATGTATAACAGTTCAAAAAAAAAGGGGCAAAATAGTAAAGTTAAATCAATCATAAATGTAAAAAAAGTCAATATTTTCTTTTTTTATACCCATTTTACCCTTCTATTCGGATAGATTCTATCCGTTTATCACCACTCTTCCAGGAAAATCATTTCAGTTTTTTTTCTCTCTCTTTTTGCAAGTTGAAACTTTGATTCTTCAAGTTACCAAAAAAAGTAGTGTATTGAATTCTGTGTTCACTGATATATATCATTTGAAAAAAGAGAGTGCAGTTAGATATACAAGAGAGACGAAATATAAGGTTGTTTGAGAGTATAAATGTGTTTGACCTGCTTCTTGTCTTCACTATATGTCCGTCCATATGTAACCTTTATTTTTCAGTTGCAGTTGCGTATCTGTTCCCTAGGGATAGCTATATATGAAGTGTAAACAACATTGTTTACTAAAAACTTGTTTGTCTCTCCTTGCATGTATAAAATTTAGAAGCTGACAAGACAAAACATGAGGCATCCACTATCAATTTAAAAATTATTTTTAAATTTAAATAAAAAAGCAATATTCATTAATCAACTGTTAAAATTTTTACACGTAAAGTATTTTAAAAATTTTAATGGGAATGAAAAAATTAAATGACTTTTTATATAATTCTAACTCTTTATTACAAAGAGTCAATTTAAAAACATAAAGAGTCAATTGAAAAATAAAGATGCAATAATTAAAAAGTAAAGATGCAATTTATTTTGCTTTTAAAAAATTTTTAAAAAATTAATTTGACTATTTACATTTAGACTATCTTCATTAGTACTCATTTTTTTTAAAAAAAAATGTTTTTCAATATAAAAATAAAAATAATTATTTAAGTCTAATAGACTTATAAATTTTTATTTTTATTGTTATTTTCTTTTGATGGTAAAGTATTAATGATTTAAATTTTTTTTATTTTATTATATTAATTAAAATTAAAATAAACCAATATAACCAATAGAATTACTAACAAAATTTAGAAAAACTTGCACATTATTATTAAAAATTATTAAAATCTTATAAAATTTAAAATTATTAATATTTCATGAAAAAATAAATAAAAATTTAAACTTAGAAATTTTTATTCCTTATATAATAAGATTATTATTGGAGATGCGCCATTAGAGAATGAAACTAGTTATCTACTTATATTAAAAAAATTAAAAAATTCATAAAACTCTAGTTTTTCAAGCTCAGGCTTCCGATAAAGCTGAATGTCGATTCCAATTTACAAAACCTTTTGTGGATACCCGGTTTGATCAGCCCACAACAAAAGCCCCGTGATAAGATAATATGAGTACTGAATGTAAGAGAGATCCAAAATCTTTTTGAAGATGGACCTAAAAGCCCAAATTCCTTTGGAAGTCCATATCAGGCTCAAGGCTAAGCTTAATAAGCCCAAGAAGTCTTCAAGGCTTGCTTTGGCCCAACCACAAGATAGCCTTATATCATAGCCAAAGAGGCGATGCCTGTGGCAGCTAGGTTGATGAGGTGCCGCCTCTATGAAATGTCATTTATTTTTTAAAAAATTGGAGCATTGAACACTCTTGAAACGCTCCAGCTGCACGTCCCATGTCTTGCAACAATAATTGGGATGTTTTCAGAGAGAAAAGGAAGGGTTGGAAGCTCCTTAATGGTCTTTTATATGAGTAAATTTGGTGGAGGGAATTAAAAGGGAGGAGAGGTGAAGAGAAGGGGGACCTTTTTGGCATTTTTCAAGCTGAAGCAAAGAAAATAGAAAAAGCAGAGCAGCTGAGGACAAAAAGAATAAAAGCTGGAAGGAGAAGGAAAAAGATTTGAAGGTTCATTTTCAAGGACATAAAGCTCTCTTGCATTCAGTCAATGTTCAAAATCAGAATTCATATCTGAGGGCTGAGTTAGGAGTGTCAAATCTGTTCTAAACAATAAGATCACCCGATTTTAATTGTTGATTTGTATAAATTCTTCGTTTATTTGCTTGTTTGATTCTTAGATTCATTATCTGTTTATTTCATTATATTCTAGCATGATTCTTGAATATATTTATAAGTCTTCAGTTGTCTGCATTTGATCTCATTTGATTTAAGATTTTAAAAGCTGTTAAGTTTCTCTCTGTGACGCCCCTTTGGTTTGAGGCAACGTGACATCGCCTGAATAACTAGAGGCGACGCCTCTCATATCGTTTTAACCAAAATTTACTTTGTGCATTTATTTAAATAATTCATTATTTATTCTGATTTCTTTGATTTATGCTTATTTTGTGTGAATTTATTTCTTTATTTTGCAGTTTATTTAATCCTGATTTCTATCTAATTTTAAGTATACATGTTTATTATTGCGATTTGATTACTTGATTATTAGAATTATACTTATATTAATCTTGATCTTATATATTCTTTCGTGATCTGTGATCTTTATATATTTCATATATCAATATTTCAATTTTCTTTATGCAATTATCTTGATATTTTGTTTAATTAAATATTCATATATTTATGGTCTGTAATTGTGTTTATTTGGTTTATAGGGAACTAACTTTATGATTTTCTTTGTGTAGGATTTTTATTTGTGGGAGATTAATATTTTTTTTATTACATGAATGTTAGGATGATTATTAATCATCAAATTACTATCCACCCTTAGAAGTTTTTTATTTTATTTTCCGGCAATTAATTAATTTTATTGCTATTTTGCATGTTTAAGATTGTAATCTTTTCTCTTTCCTAGGGTTGCAATCTTTTCTCCTTCCTCCATTTCTTTGTATGGATTTTATTTAATTGTTTATTGTGGTGAATGTTGGTTTATAAGCATAAAATTGGACTAATGTGCAAATTTAGACTTAAATGTAAAATTGGAACATTGATTGGATATAATTGCAATTTGCATGATAATGA
>CATIWM010158738.1:0-26357 GCA_949671775.1 Mallotus repandus | reverse complement strand
GCTATTAAATTTACAAAATAAATGAAATGAATATTGGCTGATCCAATGTTGTAAAAATATTAAAATCAAATTAATATAAATTACAAATAACTATATTTCAAAAAAGAAAAATTTGTCATATCAAATGTTGTATAATAAATTTTATATAAGAAACATTTAAATTGAATTAAGAAAAGTTTCATTAATTTTTAAAAAAAAAGGTAATTATACAAATTTGAAAAAAATAATATTAATATGTCATAAAGTCTATTTTTAAAAGTAAAATGAATTAAATGAACAATTTATCATACTTTTTGAATTAAAGCTCGACAATTTAAAAAAGAATATAAATAGCTTAAATTTTGGAAAAAAATATTGAAAAAAATTCGTTGCTAATTAGCGACGAATTTTGAAATCCGTCACTAATATTTTCAATATTTTTTTAGAAGTTAAGCTATTAAATTTACAAAATAAATGAAATGAATATTGGCCGATCCAATATTGTAAAAATATTAAAATCAAATTAATATAAATTACAAATAACTATATTTCAAAAAAAAATTGTCACATTATATGTTGTATAATAAATTTCATATAAGAAACTTTTAAATTGAATTAAGAAAAGTTTCATTAATTTCAAAAAGATAAGGTAATTATACAAATTTGAGAAAAATACTCTTAATATGTCATAAAGTCTATTTTTAAAAGTAAAATGAATGAAATGAACTATTTATCATACTTTTATTGAATTAAAGCTCGACAATTTAAAAAAGAATATAAATAGCTTAAATTTTGAAAAAGAAAATTGAAAACTTAGAGACGGATTTTTAAAAATAAATTAAATGAACAATTTATCATACTTTTATTGAATTAAAGCTCAACAATTTAAAAAAGAATATAAATAGCTTTAATTTTGGAAAAAAAATATTGAAAACTTAGCGACGGATTTCAAAATTCATCAGTAAATTAGCAACGGAATGCCAAAATCCGTCGCTAACACTTTCAACATTTTTTTTTAGAAGTTAAGCTATTAAATTAAAAAAATAAATGAAATGAATATTGGGTGAGCGATCCAATGCTGTAAAAATATTAAAATCAAATTAATATAAATTACAAATAACTATATTTCATAAAAGAAAAAATTTTCATATCAAACGTTTTATAATAAATTCCATATAAGAAACTTTTAAATTGAATTAAAAAAAGTTTCATTAATTGCCAAAAAAACAAGGTAATTATACAAATTTGAGAAAAACAATATTTATATGTAAACTAGAATATTTTTAAATGTAAAATGAATTAAATGAACAATTTATTATACTTTTATTGAATTAAAGCTTGACAATTTAAAAAATATATATATAAATAGCTTAAAATTTGGCAAAAAAAAAATTGAAAACTTGCAATCCGTTGCTAAAATTTTCAATATTTTTTTTGAAGTTAAGCTATTAAATTTAAAAAATAAATGAATTAAATATTGGCCTATCCAATATTGTAAAAATATTAAAATCAAATTAATATATTATTAAAATAAAAATATTTTAAAAAAGAAAAATGTGGCCTATTAAATGTTGTATAATAAATTCAATATAAGTTACTTTTAAACTAAATTAAGAAAAATTTCAATAATTGCAAAAAAAGGTAATTATAAAAATTTGAGAACTAAAATATTTTTAAAAGTAAAATGAATTAAATGAACAATTTTTATCATACTTTTATTGAATTAAAGCTCGAAATTTTTAAAAAAAATATAAATAGCTTAAAATTTGGCAAAACAAAATATTGAAAACTTAGCGATGGAATGCAAAATTAGTAGCTAATTAGCAACGAATTTTGAAATCTGTCACTAATTTTTTTTTTTTGAGAATTTAAGCTATTATGAAATTTTCAATATTTTGAAATTTAGTGACGAAATTTAGTTTCTGTCGCTAGTTTAGCAACGGATTGCTGTTTCCGTCTCTAAATTAGCGATGAGTTTTATAATAGCGACGAAATATTTTTGCTACGGAATTACATTTCTATCACTAGCTAGCAACGGAATGACTTTTAGCGACGAAAAATTTTGTCGCTAAATTGCTATTTTCTTGTAGTATTATGATAAAATAACATTTTTTAAAAATTTTAGGATTGAAATATAAACAAAAATTCGATTTTAAGGATTAACTAATGGAACACTTCTTTGTGTAATGGACAAAACTAATGGAAAGACACTTTAAACTTATAAAATTTGATTGTAAAAATTTTTTTTGTAGGATTTAATTAAAAAAATAATATAATTTATAGGATTAACAATGTTGTTATCTAATATGGACAAATCCATCCTATTCCGCCAATAAACAACCCAGCTCTCATCACTGCTTTGTTTCCACCAGAAGTTGCAAAAGCATGTTATGAATCTCCTTAACAAATATTTTAGGGTAGCAAGATAGCACATTAGATGGAATTGCTATAAGAACTCATTTAATCATGACCTCAAGACCCGCGTAAGACACAGTTTTATGCTTCCAAATTTCTTATCAAATAAGAACTTAGTTGCTTGAATAAGAATTTGAATTTGCGCTTCCTGAACAGGCCATGACATTATATCCAAAAAGAGGTCACTGATCCACCTGCTCAACCATGGTTTTATAATTAACAACTGATTAGATACGCACTATGGTATTTCATTGAGCACAATATTCCATTAACTTCGTGCTAAAAAGAGAACTTGAACAAATTTATATCAAGTTTTTACACTATGAAGTCATGGTGCAATCTCCAGGACTTAGCTGCAGCTTGTTTAATGACCAATGCATTGTGACTCCTCTCCCAGTCCTAACAACTTCCCCATAATAACCAGGTTCTTACTAACTCCCAATAGGTGATTTGCTTAGCTTTTTTGATAATAATATCCAGGTCGCTTGCATGGTGGTCCATAATGAGGTAGGTACAGTTATACTATACTGAAGGTAGTTGCACAAAACTTTTAGTTCTTTAGAGCAATAACTTGAAAAGGGCTGTAAATGATTTAGATAGACACAAGAACAAAAGGACTTTACAATAAAAGTTTACCGTAGAACCAACCCAGTAAAGGATATCATCTATGCTAAGATCCTAAAAGTTGACCTTAAGAGTTAGGTACATTTAATTTAATACCCCAATTCATTTAATACATCAGGTTTAACACAACAGATTTGATGAAAAAGGAAGACCTCTAGTTCACTCAACAGGAGACAATTACGAAGTTTTTTTTTTTTTTACCTGAAGATAATTACAAAGTTCGATACACCAAAAATTACAAGAATTACAGCAACAGTAACACATTCGGTAAAAAAAGTCCGCGAAGACTAAATTGGAGATATGGCATTTACATGTCGTCAAAGTTTTAAATGGTAGCTAATGCCGCAGGCATTCATAAGCAACAAGATAATTCTCCCTTGAACAAAATGCATTGCATATTTCAGACGTTTTGAAATACATTTCACATCCTTCGTCAACTATAGGGACAACAACTAGCCATAGGGGCGCACATGCATCTAAAATGGGCAAACCACGTCGGACTATAGGGACAACAACTAGCCATAGTCAGAACCACGTTGGACTATAAGTACAACAACTAGTCATGCATCTAAAATGGGCGCACATGCATCTCCAATGGGCAAAACCACGTCGGAGCAAACCAAAGTCAAGAAGTGCAAACCAATTTTGGCAGCTCGTTATTAAAGGCAATTACAAGATTCCAAAATCCTAGAAATACAAAAACGGACTACTTCAAAGCGGGTAAAAACATACTTAATATATGAGGTTTTTCCCAAACAGTAAAGCATGAAGACCATTAAATACTAAGTGGAGAACTAGCAACCTGCCACAACCTAATAATAAGCAAGGAATTGCATAGAACGTACATACACATCTATTATATGCTTAACACAACTAGAGAAGTTCAATACTTGATTCTTCCATCACCCTCAATTATCACATCTTTGAAAGCACCACCACTAGGTATCATGGGCAAAACATGTTCTTGATGGGGAACAATCACATCCAGTAAGTAAGGTCCAGGTGTATCTAGCATTTCTTGAATTGCTGCTCTAACATCCTGTTTCCTTGTCACACGGGCAGCAGGTATTCCACAAGCTTCTGCAAACTTCAACATATTGGGGAAAATCTCAGACTCATTTGAGGGATCCCCTAAATAAGTATGAGCTCTATTAGCCTTATAGAAGCGATCTTCCCATTGGACCACCATTCCCAAATGCTGATTGTTCAGAAGCAAAATTTTAATGGGCAAATTCTCTACACGGATAGTTGCCAACTCCTGGACGTTCATGAGAAAACTTCCATCACCATCAATATCCACAACAACGGCATCAGGATTAGCAACAGCAGCCCCAATAGCAGCAGGTAACCCAAAGCCCATAGCTCCCAATCCCCCTGATGTCAACCACTGCCGTGGCTTCTTGTACTTGTAAAACTGAGCAGCCCACATCTGATGCTGACCAACCCCAGTACTTATAATAGCATTCCCATCAGTCAACTCGTCAAGAAGTTGAATAGCATACTGAGGAGGAATTGCGTCCCCAAAAGTCTTAAAACTCAATGGATACTTAACTTTCTGTTCATTCAACTCCTCCCTCCATGCACCAAAATCTAGCTTATTCTTAGCACTCTTGCTCTCCAAAATCTTGTTGATCCCTTGTAACGCCAACTTCACATCACCACAAACAGATACATGAGGCTGCTTATTCTTCCCAATCTCAGCAGAATCAATATCAATGTGAACAATCTTAGCTCTACTAGCAAAAGCCTCCAGCTTTCCTGTCACACGATCATCAAACCTCACTCCAAAAGCAAGCAATAAATCACTCTTATCAACTGAATAATTTGCATAAACAGTTCCATGCATACCAAGCATCTGCAAAGACAACTCATCCCCAACCGGAAATGCACCAAGACCCATTAAAGTGCTCGCCACTGGAATACCGGTCAACTCAACAAACCTCCTCAACTCCTTGCTAGAATTCAAACACCCACCTCCAACATACAAAACTGGTTTCTTCGACTCAAAAATCAACCTAATAATCTGTTCTAATTGTGATTCATTCGGTTCTTTAGGCAATCTAGACATATAGCCAGGCAATTTAATGGGTGTATCCCAATTAGGAACAGCTAACTGTTGCTGTATATCTTTAGGCACATCAATTAACACAGGACCAGGACGTCCAGAAGTAGCTAAATAGAAAGCTTCTTTAACAATTCTGGGAATATCATCAACATCAAGAACCAAGTAATTATGCTTGGTTATTGATCGAGTTACCTCAACAATAGGAGTTTCTTGGAATGCATCAGTGCCAATCATGCGACGGGGAACTTGGCCAGTAATAGCCACAACGGGGACACTGTCAAGGAGAGCATCAGCCAGGCCGCTGACAAGATTGGTGGCGCCAGGGCCGGAGGTGGCGATGCAGACACCGGGCTTTCCAGAAGCGCGGGCGTAACCTTCTGCAGCAAAGACTCCACCTTGTTCATGCCGTGGAAGGACATTACGGATTATTGGAGAGCGTGTAAGGGCTTGGTGGATCTCCAAGGAGGCCCCACCTGGATATGCGAATACATCGGTGACACCTTGGCGTTCCAGTGCTTCAACGAGGATGTCAGCTCCTTTTCGAGGCTCATCAGGGGCAAATCTGGCAGCTGAAATTTCAGGAATGGCGGTGGTGGTGGTGGAGGAGGGAACAGGTGAGGTGAGTTTAGATATGGCGTTTGAAATGTGGAGGGAACGGTGAGGAGTGGGCTTTTGGGGGTTTAGAGAAAATGGAAAAGAGAGTCTGGAAGCATGGAGTGGAGATCTGGAGGAGGAGGAGGATGAGGAGGCAGGTGAAGCAAAGGGTTTAAGAATGGTTGTGGAGGCCGCAGAGGTAGCCGCCGCCATGGTTAAGGACTGCAAGAAGTAGAGCTTGGAGAGAGAAGTCACACTAACAGGTTGTGGCGGAAGAGGCATAAAACGCGTGTGGTTCAGAGTTCTTTATAATTATGAAGGGCTGCTCCAAAATTACATGTTTATCATTTTTTTTTGTTGGTTGTTGTTGTTCTCGTGTTATTAATTTTCCTTGTTTGGGTGGGTAGGATTGTAAATTCTTACACAGCGACACAGGTTCCGTTTTCCATGCTTATCCCCACACCATTATTATTATTATTATTTTAATTTTGTATTCTATTTTCTATCATATGTCGATTGTCCACAGTCGAGACTATACAGAAGGGACAGCATAATGTCCGGTGAGGCAAGTAAATTACAAGATATTCAGTTTTTTTTTTTAAAAAAAGAAAAAGAAAAAGAAAAAGAAAAAGAGAGATAGAGAAAAATATGATAACGTGTAATAGAGTTTGATTATGAGGAAGGTTGGTGTCTAGATAATCAGGACAGTCGCAAACAGTACAGTGTCTTCACTTGCACTTCGTAATGGTACTTGAATGGAGTATTCAGGGTTACCAATTCCTTCAATGAATTAGTTCTCGTATCTGCACCTGCCCTTTTTATCCTCTTATTTTTGGATACGGGAAGTAACTCTGGGAATTGATCTCTCTCCCTCTATCCAACAAAAGACTCCACTAAGTACTTTTAAAGGGAAACACTTAATTTCGGCTGAACAAAAAAAAGAAGAAAATAAATTTGGCGAATGTGCTCTCTCACTCTACCAAACAAAAAATTCTGTTAAGTACTTCTGAAGGGAAGCACTTAGTTCCGGGTAAACAGAAAAATATCTGAAATATCTTCATTACAGAAAAATCAGATGTAAGATTTTCTCTCGTAACTCTAAGGATAAAAGTTACTAGGAGTGCGTGTACAATCCAAATCTTCTTACCTTTTTCTCGAATGCTCTGAACTGTTGATTGCAATAATCATAAAAAGGAACAACCCTTGTAGTCCTATATTATGTTGATGTCTCTTATTCTGTCAATGTTCATTTGTGGAGGGGTAGACTAAAAAATAGTCATATAATTCGCTTCGTGTGTGTATATATACACAAAGCCCGAAATTGCATTTTTAAAAATTCCTCAACAAACATCAGCAGGATTACAGATTTAGTCATTCAAAAGCTCTAGATTGCTGCTATGTGATTAGTAGTATAATCAAATCAAACCAAACCAAACTTTAACTAGTTTGGACTTGATTCATTTATAATCGAACCAAATTTACTATCCTATTTGGTGTTCACTTACTATTCACGAATTTAAATGAATCTAAAAAAATTTTAAAAATACAAACTATAAATTAAAATTATACATTAAAAAATTTAAAATAAATTATTTATTAAATCAATAATAACATATTTAATAAAAATTATGATTTTATTTTGATAATATATTTTTTAAAATATTTTTACAATATAAATTTATATATAATATATTTAAAATCAAATTATTATACATTAAAATTATACGCTGGCTCACGAGCCCAGCTTTGTATAATTTGAGCTCGACTCATTTATTAAACAAGCATTAATATACGAACTCGAACGAACTTTTATCAAGCCGGACACTGAGCTGCTCGCAAGCAGCTTGGTTTGTTTACACCTCTATATGTGTGATATATTCATCAACTTATACTCACCCAATTCATAAATAACTCAATTCATTCAATATGGCAGCATACCAATCTTAGAAGGGGCAAAAAGAAAGCAAATCAGATAAACCATCATAAACCAAGAGAAAAATCTAAACTGAAATCCAGAGTTTTGTTCAAAAAAATCCAGAGTTTAAATTCACAGTTTTCTGATTTACTCAAGTATTGCATACATATCAAAAAGGAAGCTAACAAACAGCTAAAAGCTAAGCATTTCTCTTTAACGACAAGTTCTTTGAACAACTTCCATCCTGCAGAAATGCCGACAGTCCACGAATCCTGCAATTGTACATGAATATAGTATCAGTTTATCTGCTAATTTAACTGATGGCAACAAATGAATAAATAATACAAAGCTAACAATCAGCTCTATGTTCAGCTTCAGAAACAAGCTGAAAGGACTAAAGAGTATGTCCATATGTGTGTATCCCATTTCAAACATAAAAAGCATAATTTACGCATCAACCACAACTTCATATTTAGCCATCTACATTAGTGAAGAAAATCTTTAAAATTTTCAAGGTAGATCTAGAACAATAGTCAATTGCCCGAGCACCTCATGTCATCAAAAGTATACTTAGCCGCAAGATCTAGGAATACCAAGCCAGAGCACTATTATACAGGGGTTCACAGTTGAAATCAAGAAAACCTTTTCTGTAAGAAAAATAGACAGATCTTCCACCAACGTTAAATTTCATGGGTTCAGCGCTGTCTAGCAATTCCATCAATAATCATATTTCACAGATCCATTCATACAAACAATAGATAAAGCTTTGACATAAATAAAACTTTTCTATATATGTAGCTATAACCTATTCTATATATGTATCCACAAACTTAAGGGAACTCAAAAATCAAATCGAAACACACAAAAAGTAAGGAGATAGAACGTCAATTTGGCAACTCAGCATCTTAAATTCCAGAATTCTAAGCTGACACATCGAAATATAAGATCACAAAAATTTGATATTGCCGATTACCTTTAGCTAGAACCCACGATAATGTTGTTGATCGGGATAAAGATCAGCTTCACAAAGAATCCAACGAATCCCATCACCACGAAACCGATTGCAGTACGGAACGCGACCTTCGTGAATTCTGAACAGCAAAACAGAAATCAGATTCGTAAAATTGATAACCTAGAATACATAGATCCAAGTATAACTTCTTTTATTATTATTATTAATATTAAAAAACAAAAACCAAAAACAACAAAAATTGAATTGATAGAGAATCTATTGCCTTTGCGGTCGGGCTTGTGGCACCTCTTAACGAGGCGGACGCTGTCCTTAGCGAAGTCTCTGAGAGGATCGAAGACGTTATCCAATGCATCCATGTCGATTAATTGAGAGGTTTCAAACCCTAGATCTTATTTCAATTTGAGAAAGAGGGATCTGTCAATTCAACTTCTTCAATCAGAGGATATGCCACAATGACGACACGTACGTTTTTTTTTTTTTTTAAGACTTCGTCAGGTATAAAACGTTTCCTCAGTTGGACTAAAATACCCTTCATTGTATATATTTTTTGGGATAAAGTACATTTTGGCCCCTGAAGTATACCCGGACGCGTACTTAAGCACCTTAAATAGTTTTTGGTTCACTTAAACTGAAAAATTAAGTTTTATTGAACTTTGAGCCCCTTTATTTAACATTGTCGTCAAATCAACTATTAGTGGGTCATATCATTGCCACGTCACCCAGCCACCTGCCACCTGCTCCACTCTTCTTGTTCTTGTTCTTTTTCAATAAATAAATAACAACAATAAATCTAATGGCAAAAAAAAAAAAAAAAATAGAAACCACAATATGAAGCCTCACTCTGCAACCTCAACCACACAGCGTAGTAGTCTTGCTCGCATCTCACAGCCTCCTATTTTGATGACGACAACGATCATGATGATGTAGCCACCACCACTAAGCTCCATTTATGGAGATTGTGAATAAACGACTACAATGGTAGGTCCAACTCCATGTTGTACCAAATAGGGTATCTCCGACAATAAAAGAGGAGGAGGAAGCAAAATGGCGCTTGAGCTATTAATGGTGGTGGGGATGACTTTTTTTTTTTTGGTTGATTGCTATTGACTTTCAAATGATTTAACAGATATGAAATCCAATTTAATTTACATGCCAAATTTATGAGTTTTACACTGATATTATTGCATCCAAAGCCAAGATTATTATGATATTAAGTCTCAAAATCACCAAACTATATTTGCTCTGTTTCTTCTCGTTGATGTTTTAATGAAAGCTACATTTTTTTTTCTATTCAAAAGGATTAAAGATGCGAAAACATGCTTTTTCATCACTATATGTAAGTGAATTTTTAATGTTCTAAATCTTTTATTGGTTTGATGTTTTTTTTTTTTTCGTTCTTTTACAAATGAATTTTATTAAAGTTGTAGCTTTTGTTTTCTGGGTGTATGTGTAGTTGTGGAAAGACAACACTGTCAACTTCAAGGATGTTGTTGCCTGATACCCTTTTCAACTCTGGCTTGTTCAAGCGAATTTTGGGTAGTGATGGCATGGAGGGTTAGGTTCTGGTGTTGGTTGTGACTGTTGCTTTAGTTATTGAGTCTTTTTTTTCATCACAACATAGAGAGAGCTTTTCTCAGATTCAGATTACTAATAGCTTTAAATTTCCGTGCTCAAATTTTGCTAGGTTCTACTGTGAGTGAGTTTTTTCTAAGTTTGGATTAAAATAAATAATTACCCATTTATCACTTTAAAACCATCATCAACCAGCTTCACTTTCCAAGTCAAAATGACTTGGATCTTTGCAAAGTTCTTGTTCATCCTACAATGTTTGAAATCAAAAGTTATTTCCTATTAACATCGAGAAGGGGAAAAAAAATTCAAGCAAACATATTAACCTTTTTTTCAAAATGTATTAGGCCCAACATTTCAAGGCTTGCTAAAATCAGCAAGACTACGAAGAGGTATGATATAGCCAAGGTAAGGTGAGGAAGTGAAATGGAAGATGAGGTGAATGATCATCAAGAATCACCCCATTGCTTAGCTAACTGGTTGGTACTATTAAAGCATTCATGTGTCTAAAGGGGCTTGTGCAACTAAGTTTCTTTGGTTAAAATTTTTACAGTTTGAAATGGTTGGAAGAAGAAGAAGAAGAAGAAACCGAGGAGGAGCAGCAGAGAATGTGTCTGGGTGACGTGGCAATTTATGGTCCACTAACAGTATTTGTAACGACAATGTTAAACAGATGGGCTTAAAGTTCAATAAAACTTGATTTTTCAATCTAAGTGAGCCAAGAATTATTTAAGGTACTTAAGTGCTCCTCGCGGTATGCTTCAAGGGCAAAAATGTACCTTATCCCTTTTTTTTTCCCAAAAAGTAATGTACTAGATCTGCTTAAAACATCAAGCTGATATAGGCTTAACTTTGGGTAGTTACTAGCCCAAGAATAATTTGATCACAACACGTAATTAAAAAAAGAAAAAAAAATGTAGTTGTGCCTGTGCGCATGATTCATGACGAAAAGAGTAACGCCTCCATTTAATTGATGACCGCTATGTTTAACTGATGCTGACTCCATATAGTAATGAAGAGAGCAAAAATTTCACGTTTTTTTAGTAGGTCATTCATTTTTTTTCTATTAGTTAGATATGCAAGCTAAGAACAAAAAGTTGGTTTGATGAAGTTGACTCTTATTCATTTCGTTTCATGGTAGGAAATTCATGCCAGAACAGGAGTTGTATAGTGCATATTTCTTAAATAGACAAAGGGTAAAAAGATATTTTGCTGTTTGCTCGCTCCATCATATACTTCTCTCTCCTTTTTTGAGATATAGGAAAGAAAAGAGTGTAGTATCCCTAACTCATACATTCCCTTCAATTCATTATGCTATGCTTTGTTAATTGCTTTAAGTGATCTTCTGGCTAAAAGGGGAGAGAGAGGGTTTGGGTGGGGATGGGTGGAGTTTGATGCGCATTTTTAGAATGTTTCACTCCGTTAAAGGGGACATTTCTTCAGTGTTTACATTCACTTTTACAGTGCCTTTTTATGACACCTGTTAAGGATATCAAGCATACATTGTATGCATATGACTAATACATAACAAATCTATTAAAAACTAACTTTAGATCACATGTCAATATATACATCACCCTTATATATATATAAGTAATACATATTACACAAAAAGAGCTTATAATATCAAGTAGCTCACATTTTTTTTTATGTGTAATACATATACAATACACTACCCTTGTTACAACATAATAAAATTTATTAAGTACGTCATGCACAAAAACCTGAGAACGATCCCCCTGCTGACCCACCAGATACAATGCTAATATAATTGATGCAAATGTTTCTTCAAGACATATTACAGTTCTTTTAATCCTGAAAAATATTGCAGAGGAGTGAGCCTGCAACTCAACAAATGAATAACATAATATTCTATGAAAAATAGCACATTCAAGCATGTAATATTATCAATTATCAATCCGTTCAATGTTTAACTATAATTTATAGTATACATATAGTAATAGTAGCATAGTAATCTTGTACTACATATTTCTTTAGCCTTTATACGGCTTATCAAAGGGATTCCATAACACACACAACATTTCTATAATCATAGTGTTTTCTTTTGGACAATAATGAACTTATAGTATTTACAAAATCTTAATAGCAATAATATTTTCTTCTGGACAACAATGTACTTATGAATTACTTGTGATTCAATTTTATTTTTTTTAATAATTTATAGATCCCCATACGCACACAGCCCTGCCATAATCTTTTTCCAACTGTATTTTTTTAATAAGCCGTTTTACGGCATATAAAAGGGATTCCATATCGCACACAGTCCTGCCTCATTCACAAGTAGCATTGCGTCCTCATATTCATCCAATCATATTTTTTTATATTTACATATATATCAAGAGTTCACCACATTATCATAGCACTTTATTCAACTCATCATCAACTAAATACATCACATATCACTCCATAAAGCAATTTAATTTCTCCCCCATAATATATAGGAAAATAATATTATACCAAAAATATACCGAAATATACCATATTTCAACATGGCAGAATTGACAATGCAAATTCAAAAATACACCAAAAATTCTAAGTTATTAATATCAAAGCCATATTCTCTAGATCAATTGTATTATAAGTCTAAATTAATTTTCAACTAATTTCACGTCAATTGGATATATATAGAAGGAGAAACATAAAAAACATTCCACCATAGTCAAGCTGTCAATAAAATTAAGCAACATAAAGTATGGTCCAAATTGGCCATCAAGACAAAAAAATTTAAGCTTCCTCTATTTCTATAAATTTTGTAAATAACATCTCAAATTTTTCATAGAAACAAACGACAACCATTTTGGAGTTATAAAACTCTAGAATAAGCTCAAACAAGTTTGTTGTTCTCCACTGAACAAGGTACCCGAATTCAGCAAACATCATTCACATTTACAATCTCATCTCAACAATAATCATCCAGCAACATAATAATCAAATATCACAATAATTGAAATTCAGCATCTAGTAATTATAAAACACATATTTCTCTTATCCAATCAACTTAACAAATAAATTTATAATTATTTATTTACTTATATGTGTTATATCACATAGAACATTAAGTTATCCACTTACCTTTATTGCTTCTTTCCCTTTGTTTGTTAGTTGTGTGTCAGCCTCTTTTCCACTTGGTTTAGCTGAAATAGATCATAATTTACTTATCTTAAACACTTATTAATAATGGAACCTCTTTTTAACATGATAACATCACCAAACTACCTAAATATATGAAGCTGCCAACTATGACAGATTTAATAACATGAATTTAAAAATTCTCCAAAAATTCTATACAATTAATCTGAAGATGAAACTTTTTAGATCACTTACCCTATATGTCTAAAGTAATTTAAAATTAATTTTGTCTCAATTGGATGTGTATAGAGGAATAACTCTAAGAAATAATCCACCTTACTCAAACCAGCAATGGAAACTGAGCAATAACATGTTTCCTTTTATTACACTAACGTAGAGTCTGAATCAGATCGAGCCAAAAGAGAAACAATTTTAGATAATTCTTCAAATTTTCCATATCATCAAATAACACTTGATTTGAAGCTTCGTATCTCAATATATACAAGAAACACCGAGACTGATTTTAACTCATGAACTCTGTAAACCTGATTCACATAATCAAAATGGCTGCTTTTAGGGGCAACTTTGAAAAATTACTGGACCTTATAGAAAAAGAATTTTGAACTGAAATTTGAATCAGTCTTATATTTGTATGCCAAGAAAATTCTATAAAAATTTCACTTCATTTGGACAACTATAGAGGGAGATATGTGTAACTAAACACAACCATGTCAGTTTACTATAACAGATTAAGCACTAAAAAGTTCAGCTTCGTTAGACCATCATACAAGCCAGAGCAGCTCTAACTCAAAACTATAAAGTTACGGATGACTCTTTCAAGTTTCCATAGAATCAAACCGCACTTAATTTAAAGCTCTATAACTCAATATATCATTAAATTACAGAGACTAAAAATCCAAGAAAAATGAACCCAAAATCTGCATCTTATAAACCTTAACTTGAATCAACCAAAAACCTTAAAATATTTACCAAATGAATTGCTAGAACCTTCAAGGATGATGATTAATGGCCTGAAATGGTTTTAAACCTTCAAATTCATCTTGTAAAAATCAGCTCCCTTTAAAGAATGAGCAGCTCTTCCTTGTTTTCTTTTTTTTTTTTCTCTTCTTCTCCTTTCTATATTTTACTCTCCCTTTTTTTTTTATTCTTCAGCATTTATGGCCGGAAGATTCTAGGTATTTTAGGATAGATTTAAGTGAAAAATGTCTCCTTTAGCCCTTAATGAAATGCCAGTATTACTTATTAACTTTTTAACTTCCAATTGTTCACTTAAGGACAATTATTGATTCAATTGACTCTTCATCTCTTACTAACATTTAAGTTCTTGTCCTTTTCTCCAATTCAACTTCATATTCCTCTTATTCTCAATATTTCACCCATTTTAAATGTTATCAAAATTCAAAAATTATCGCTCTTTAATCAAGTACGAGCTCCAGTACTCTAGCCTAACTATACACAACACTTAATGTATAATCAAGAGTATGGGTGTTACACACACACATGCATAAATAATAATAATAATAATAATAATAATAATAATAATAATAATATATTAAATTAAAATAATCATAATAATATTAAAATTAAAAAACAAAAAACCATAATATTATTATAAATATAATATTATTTTTAATATTATTATAATTAATTAATCATAATCATTATAATATTAAAATAAAAACAAAAAAATTTAAAAAACTAAGCCACACACACAAACACATAGTACTCATACAAATTTATGCACAACACTCATGCATAAATAATAAAAATAATAATAATTATTATTATAATATATTAAATTATAATAATCATGATAATGTTAAAATTAAAAAACAAAAAAATCATGATCAGTTATCATAATTATAATATTATTTTTAATATTATTATAATTAATTAATTATAATCATTATATTATTAAAATAACCATGAACAGAACTGTATACATCAAGAAAAAGTTAACAAAATGATTGAAAATTTTAAGAAAATACAAATGGATGATAATAATAATAACAACAACAATAATAATAATAATAATAATAATAATAATTTAACAACATAAATAATCATAAGATTCAAATTATCATAACAACAACAATCATAATTTATATAAGGAAAAATAATATGTTATATTCTCAATTTTGAACCAATTATTAATCTAATCTCATTTTTAAAGTTATTTTAATTTGCTCCTCCAACTTTTCGAGTTATTCCAATTCTATCTAGACGACAATGAGCGTGTGTCAAATTTGACGTGGCATAAGAGCGTCTGATGTGGGAAAAAAAAAATTAAAACTTACCTGATCAATTCTATCATCAATTTTTTAAGTTGTGCCAAATCTATCTAGACGACAATCTCAATTTTAATCTTTTGTAAAATAAACATATAAAATATCATACATTTTGTATATCAATTATGAGAGCCCTTCTAAATACCAAACCCATGATTTTTTCTGTATTTTAATAAAAAAAATACCACACCCAATAAAATAGTTAATTCTTTTATTCTGTTGTTTTTCCTCTAATCAAGGAAGTATATTTGTATTGTTAAAAGTTATACTCCTAATAAAATACCATAATTTTGACCAATAAACAAGTTATTTGTAGTTTAAAAAAAAAAAGTTATTAGTAATTTTTTTAAATAGATAGTGTTACATTTATTTACAACTTTACTTTAATTGAAATACTATTATTTTTAACATAAAATTAAATAATCATTAAAAAAATTATATATATATGGGGCCCTAAGCAAAGCCCTTAGTGGCCTATACCTCAAGCTGACAGCCTTTATCATTTAGTTATTCAATTTTTTACCAATAAAATCTCAATTTTAAACTTAGATATATTTATAAATATATATATCGGCAATTGAAGTTATTTCAGAATGAGAGAGTTGTATTTATTACACAAAATTGCGAAAATAGTTGCTTCTTTTACATTCCTATTTCATGCCTTTTAGAATTTCGCTCTGCTAGTGGCTCTATCTTGTTGAATTTTTGCAACTTGGGATGGAGATATGGAGATAGATTCAATATAAATTATTTAAAATTCTAATGAAATTTAATAAATTATTCAAAATGCTCATATTCAAATAATTTATATTGTCATATGTATAGATTTGACACAATTCGAAAAGTTGAAGATAAAATTGATAAGGTGAGTTTTAATTTTTTAATTTTTTGTCACATCAGACGCTTTTATGCCACGTAAAATTGTCACGTCAAATTTGGTATATGCTTATTGTCGACTAGATAGAATTGGAACAACTCAAAAAATTGAAGGAGCAAATTGAAATAATTTTAAAAATGAGAATAAATTGATAATTGATTTAAAGTTGATGATAGATCGAATTATTTTCTCTTTATATAATTATAAAATCATAAGATTTTTAAAATTAATTAAATTCTAAGATTTATTATCATATTTTTTTAAAATTTAAGAACTTATATAAATAAAAAACAATTCTCTACTAAAATTATAATAATATTAAAATTAAAAAATCATAATAAAAAAATTAAATCATTCAAAATGTTCAGTTTTTTTTGCATTTCTATAGTCTATAAGAATTGACTTGGCAAAGGACTATTGGCAAATTAATATGTTAATTAAATTAAAAAGAAAAAAACGCGTGGCCAAAATTTATATAATTTGTGGCCAAAACATGGCAGAGGACTTGTCTATCAATTGACAAATTTATATTTTTAGCTCAAATAGGTGTCCATTCCGCTAAGGCAGGCAGTGGCGGAATGGACTAAAATTTGAAAAAAATAAATAAATTTGTCCATACCGCCGCTGCAAACAACAGTATGAACTTTTCTCTTTAAAAAAATTATCACTTCAGCTAAAATATCATAAATTAAAAAATTAAAATTCATCACAAATTTTTTTTTTATCATAAATTGATAAATAACTCATTAATTTCATACACTTTAACTTTTTTACATGTTAGAGAGATAGCAAAGTTTTGGTCCTTTTTTTTCATAAGTAAAATTGCGACATTTTGCTTTGCTTCCAGTCAGTTAATTTATTAGATAAGTCTGTCCTCCCCATCAGCAATTCTACACGTAAATTATAAGTTGAATAGAATTAAAACAACTTAAAAAATTAACTATCTACATTCATACAATTTAAAAAATAACTATTTTCTTTTAATTATTCATTGATTTAGAACCGACGCCTATCCTTACCCATTGCAGGGCTAAAGTGACAATTTGCTTCCTAACTTTGAACACAATGCTCAATTAGTTTAAAAATTATTTTTTAATTAATTATTCCATTAATTTGATAAATATGATCAATTAATTTAAATTATTTTTTTAAAAAAAAATCAACTCAATTAAAAATAATTTTTCTAAATCAAAATTATTATTTATCTTATCCGGCTGAAATGAGATAGTGATATCTTTAGTACTAACAATTAAATTATCTTTACATTTACATTTTATAAATTTTTATCATAACGAAATTTTATAAATTATTATTATTTTATTTATGACTTAAAATAATATTCCATAAGTTAATTCTAAAAATTAAATATTTATATAAATTTAATTATAATTTTACATAATTTTAATTAAAAATATTATTATTAAAAAAAAAAGTCATGACAGGTAAACCGTGGTGGGACACTAACATCAATTATTGAAGAGTGTTAGTGTAAAGGTATAAAAAAAAAAAAAGTGTAAATGTAAAACTTTGGCAAAAAAAAAAAAAAAGGTGTAAAGGTAAACTGGAGATTAGACCATTGATTTCCATTGCTATGATCCAAGCAGCTTTTGGACAAATAGAATCAATCTACTTTTACTTTTGTTTTATTCGAGTCCCACTCCAATAGCACCAATAATTCAAGGAATTTATGCTGTTCCTCTCGTCTCTCACGTCCTTAATTGTATTCCGATAGCTTAGCTTTTTAACCATTTTCTCTTCTGCTTCCTCCATTACTCATCTCCTTCTAATTTTAGTTTCCTTTGCTTATTTCACCACTGCTTCATTTCCTTCTTCATCTATTGTTTTCGTTTTCAGCACGCTAAGATGGTTCTGGGTATAATAATAATAATAATAATAATAATTTATTTTTGTATTTTATTATAATGTATTTGTTTTTAATTATCAATTATTCAATAAATTTAAGTTGATGCACTATCACAAACAATTTTTTCTATATTAAAAATTGAAAAATAATTAATTATTTTTCAAATTTGTTAATTTGATTTTAATTGTTAAATATAATTTAATGAGACTTACAAAATTATATTATCTAATTTGATTTACATAAAATAAAAGCAAATCTAATTAAAATAGGAAATGTATTTAAACAAAATTATAACTAAAATTTTAATTAGCTTATTTCTCCTAATTTGATAAGGTTGTCCTTGAATTCTTCTTCGTATGTGCTCCAAGCACAAATTCAAAATTTCTTAATCAGCTCTCAACCTCCCCACCTCTTAGACCAATTAGACCAAATGTACTTAGCACATCCACGATGTTCCGCTTGTGGTAACACCCCTAAAACAGCATTAATGAGCCCCTAAAGTTGCATCACAAGTACTTGGTATTAATCGCAAATTTAAACCAATTAAACCCAATCTCATTATCAAAACCACATAATAAACAAAATCATAACTACAAAAGCACTTAATCACAACTAAACCATATCAGAACAACAATGTTCAAATGCAAAAGAAAACACAAATTACTTACCTTTTGAATGTCAAAAATTACTGTCAAATTGCTTCCATCACCTAATTCAAGCTCTTGTGCAAGCCAACATAGAAACCATCTCCAGTTGTTAGTGTTTTTTTTGTTAATCACAACCCACACAATGGGAAACATTTGATCATTACTGTCAATCCCAACTGCGCTAAGTAGCTGACCCTTGCATGCCCCTTTTAAAAAACATCCATCAAGCCCAATTAAGGGCCTACACCCTGCTTTCCATCCCTACCTGCAAGCTCCAAAGCAGATAAACATTCACCTAAACACCTTACGACCTTCTTTCAAAGCATCACTCCACAACTTAATCTCAACTTTAGTGTCGGGGTTACTCCTCTTCAAGGCAGCAACATAGGCCTCTAAATAACCAAACTCGACTTTGAAACTGCCATCTAACTCATCAGCACCATTCTTTTTGCCCTCTTGCACTTATAAATTGAAACACTAATCTTGAATAGTTCTTCAGCTTCTTATTTCATATCTGTACACCTAAATGCCAGATTTTTATAGATTTTGTTCTTGAAATGTTTAGCTAGGAATTTAGCTAATGCACTTGGTAGTTTAAAGTCCCTGTAGCACCTATGCTCCGGATTTAATGTTTTGACTGCCAATCCAGGGTGCTCACCATCCTTTGATATGAATAGCAAAAATGGACGCACCTTTTCATTTTTGCACTTTACTCACATTCTATTGGGATCATTTGGATTGATTTTCAACTTCAATCCAAGAGCTATAACATATCTCGCTATTGCTTCCCTTGCCTTTGTAGCATTGGCAAAAGTCATGCCAAGTATGAAATGAGCATTCTCCCTATCATATTGAACTCTCTCTCGGTGGATTGCCATTTACTGTCTCTTCTGCCTCTGGACCATCTGAGTCATCTAATTCACTTGACTGCTCAACATTTGTGTCTTCACCATGTTCATCATGCTCACTTGCATAACCAGTAGGATGCACATATGTGTATTGAGTAGCATCACCCTTATTCAGTACCCTATCTTCATCACCATCTGCGTTTGCATTTGTATTTGCATTTATAGTTACATTTTTAGTTGCATTTGATTATGTGGTCCCATGCTCAGTTGCCCCTGTCTCCTCTTCAAAAGCATTACTGCTTTCAGTTTCCCCACCAATCAAAAATCCAAAAGGCCTATTACTTATTTGAAGCACCTGGCTTCCAAATTCTAAGACATCAACATCATGGTCAACAAAGAACTCAACCTCGCCAACCCAACTATTTTCTGTAATCTACTGCAACACTCTTCTTATGCTCTCATCATCATGCACGAGAAATAGACCATCCTTTAATGTGTTTCCTGGCTCTAATACAAAAATTATGTTCACATTTGGATAGCCTAACGTCTTTTGGTATCTCCACAAAATATCACCATAGTTCAAATAGTATGGGTCAAAGTTTTCAACTACATCCACATCCCCATCCAAATACATCAATTCATCATTCTCACCCACTTGCCATTGTCCCCTATAGTTAAATAGCAAGTCAACAATATTGTCCATTATGCCAATAAAATTTTTTTTATTTCAAATGTGCTATGTCTATGTTACTTTAACATATATAAAGTTAAGATTCCAATGAGGAATCCAACAAGAACATAGATTAGAGAAGATTAAAATTTTTATTTAAAAAAGACAAAACTAACTTTTTCAAACTGACTTTCTCAGTTCCTGCTGCTCTTTTCCTTCGATCTTTCTTTCTTCCTCATTCAAAGCTATGTCTTCAATAGTAACTTTAGTTTCTTTCTCAATAATGGCTAACCATTTTCCTAATATTGGAGCTTTTTTATTAGGTTTCTCTCCATGGTTAGGGTTGAAGACATCGTTTGCAGAGTAAAGGCTGCTGTAGCTTTGGGTTTTTTTATTAGTCGTTACTGTCTTAAAAGGACCAATTAAATGACGTGGTTGAGAGAGTTATGTACAAAATATTGACTTCATTGCATGCTTTCCACGTCATTAAATAAAATTATATTTTTTTTCTTTTTTGTTAAAAAACGCCCACGTAAGCAAGAGCTAACAAAGCTCTTAGCTATCATAAAAGAGGGGGGCTTAAAACACCCAAAAAAACATAATTCTGTGCTATTTTGGTCCCAAAAAAATATTAAGAGCTTATCCACTCCACGAAGTAAACATTAAGGGCTTAAATGCACTTTTCCTTAAAATCAATCTACTTTTACTTTTGGGATAATGACTCCATCAGTCCTATAAGTTGCTCAAAATTGCAATTAAGTCTTAAAATTTTTTTTTTCAATTGAGTCCTAAAAGCTATTAATTGTTATCATGTTAGTCCTAATCCGTTAAATCAAACAGAATTGACTTATGTGTCATTTGGACCCCACCAATTTGAGACACATATACAGCCAACTCACACCTCTTGTTTCAAGTCATCATCCCCATCTTCTTCTTCCTAAGTTCACCGTTTAACACTACCCACCACTTACTGTTGACATCACCAACACCACCATCAACATTACCCACCGCCATCAACATTACTCACTGCCAGCATCACCATTAACATCACCATCAACATCATCATCCATCGCCACTACAACTTAAAAAAAAAGGATACACTTTAGAGGGTGTTGGTTTTGGGGGGGAAATCGTCCTGTCCCTAAAAAATAGTCTTTATAAGCCTTGTTCGGCTCAAGAAAAGACACAGTTAGTGTTTTGAAACAGAGATCTATGAGAGAACAAGAAGAGTAGAGTGAAGAACTTCATGAACTTGACTCAAACTTTTAACCAAAATTTGCATCCACATAGATACGTTTAAAATCTTTCCATTGAATAAGCAACATTCATTTCAATATATCATTTATCTCAATGTTTCATTTACCCAAACAAGCAGCATAGAAGTAAACTGGTCCAATAACATGAAATATAAAATGCAAAAAGCATCAATTCCTTAATCAAAAACTCGCTAAAAATATCTTCCATTGTTGCTGCTTTCAAAACTTTGTCAAGCTTCTACTCGTTGCTCGCTTGCATTAGAGATTAACCCACTCGTTAATGCCTACCTATGCTAAAATGCAACCGAGATCGATGAACTTCTTCTTCTTCTTTTGCTCGGAGGGGCCAAGGAGCCAGCTCTGCTGAGTCTTGTCCAAGGGGCGAGAGAGGGCAGCTCGATCGATGTCGTTGAGGTTTCTGCTACGGTAGTCGTCGGTGGTAAAATCGACGGCGTTAATTTCAAGCGGTCCGCCCAAGGGATCTTTACTGTACATGGTCATGGTTAATGTTAATTTGATATGATACCGTGCAATATAGATAGATAGAAAAATAAGAGAAGAGAAAAGGTGGGCGAGCAACACCGAGAGCAGGTGGAATCTAAGAGAGAATGCAGGATGTCGGTGGTGGGAAGAGGAAGCAAGATGGTGGCAAATGGGAACTAGAAAAAGGGAAGAGAAAGTGAAGGATATAATGCAATAGAAAAGTAGAGAGAAATAAACTCAACAATTTTTTTCCCCAAATTAAACCCTAATTTAATTTATAGTGAAAAACTGACGGGGAAAGTGATGCTTATGTGGCTGACATGGAAAGTACTGCCTACATAGCTGCAGAGATTATTCATTTAGTGGGGTTCATTTGTCCACGTCAGATTTATTTGTCTAAATTAACGGATAAGGACTAATGTGATAATAATTAATAGCTTTTAGGATTTAATTAAAAAATTAAATTTTTTTAGGATTTGATTGTAATTTTGAGCAACTTATAGGTGTCATTATCCCTCTAACTTTTCCAATCCACTAACGGCATAAAGTGTTTTATTCCAGTCCCACTCCAATACCACCAATAATTAAAGGAATTTTTGCTGTTCCTCTCGTCTCTCCCATCTTTAATTATACTCCAGTAGCGTACCTCTTTAACCATTTTCTCTTCTGCTTCCACCATAACTCATTTCCTTTTAATTTTTAGTTTCCGTCGCTTATTTCCACTGCTTCATTTCTTTCTTCATCTATTGTTTTCGTTTTTTGAGCAAGCTAAAGATGGTTCTAGATACTATAATAATAATAATAATTTATTATTTTATTTTATTATAATATATTTATTTTTTATTATCAATAATAATTTATTATTTTATTTTATTATAATATATTTATTATCAAATATTCAATAAATTTAAGTTGATGCACTATCATAAACAAAATTTTCTTTTTTTTTTTGTTATACAAATAATAATTTAACAATAGTCTTGATGATTTTCTAGGTTACTCACTATAGTAGTAAAAAAAATATTATTTTCAAAAAGTAAACATAGTAAAATATAAAAGTTTTATATTTTTATATTTAATTTTTATTTTCATATTAAATAAAATACAAAAAAATTATATAGATTTATAAAATGATATTATATATGTGTGCGAAATTATTTAGTAATTGATATATCTATTAGTTAAATATATGTTAATCATTTTAATTATGTTAACTTTTATTTTATCTCTAAAAAATAAACTAATTAAAATTTTAGTTGTAATTTTGTTAAAACATCTTTTCTAATTTAATTAGATTTGATTTGATTTTATCTAAATGAAATTACATAATATAATTTTATAAGTCTCATTAAATTAAATTTGATAATTAAAATCAAATAAATTTGAAAAATATTAATGTCAAAACTGTTAAGAGGATGTTGTATAATTATTTAAATAGAAAATTTATTACGAATGTAAAAAAATTATTACTTCATCCGTCCTTTTATATCTATCACTTTATAGAGTTTCACTTGAATTAAAAAATAATTAATTAATCTTAAATTTACGAGAAAAATGAGTTGAGAGACTAAAAAGGGCAAAATTGATAAAAAATAATTTAAATTTTATTGATTATATAAAAGTGACAATTAAATAGAATTTCATATCTATTTTGAAGTGACAAATATAAAAAAAATGAAAGGAATATATTATAATTCTATTAAGTTTATAGAATTAGATTATGCTATAGAAAAAAAAAGTAGAAATAGTATTGTACACGTATTCAAATATCATTATATCAAATTTGAAAATTTAGATTGTCATATAGATAAAATATTACTTTTATTTTATCTTTAAAAATTTCTAAAATTAAAATTTAGTAAAAAATTAAAATTATATTAATTAAAATTTTTTGTCTGTTTAAAAATTAAATACAATAGTAATTTTAAAAAATGAATATAATTTTTGAAAGTAGTATTTATGGTAAAAAGATATACAAATAATAAAAGTACCATTTTGACAATTAAAAATAAATATTATTTTCACAAATTATATTAACTATTTTTAAAAATTATGATTGTAATCAATTTTAAATACATAAAAATTTTGCAAGTCGAGAAAACTATTAACATCAAAAAATTGAAAGAAATGATTTATAAATTTTATTATTTCATTTAAAATAAATGTAAAAAATTAATTATAAAATTAAATATTTTATACTTAATGATGATTAAAATTTTAAAAAATGTATTTTGTAATTACCAGTAAACATTTAAAAATATTAATTTAAAATTAAAATTTATTTTATAAAAAATGAGTCCAATAATATATCTAAAAAATTATTACATGGACCATTTTTCATTTTCTAAATGATGTCATTTTATCAATAATTTCTATCAGCATTAAAGGGAAAAAAATATAATTGAGGGCTTCGTGGGTGTATTAGTTTGCTACGGTGAAACCAAAATCAGAAAAATATAGTCTCATTTTATATGCTAAAAGTAAGAGCTTTGATTTATCTTTTTAATAATCTGAAATTAGTGTATGTTGATTAATGAGAAAATTAGTTTTGCCATGTGCGGGGCATCAAAGACTGTTCCCAAATAATGCTAAAAGATTAGTCGTTTATCTTAGTTTAATTAAGGATAAATAACTATTTATCTCATATATTTTGGTCTAATACACTATTTTATCTCTGATATTTAAAAAAATATTAATTCATTGATATTTACAAATTCATGTATTATTTTATCTCTAACACATAATTAAAGAATTTTAATTATTGTAAAGGTTAAAGATGAATAAATATTTTTTCAATTATTAAAAATAAAATAATATATTAAATTAAAATATAAGAAATAAATAGTAATTTACTCTTTAATTAATATTCTTATAGTGACGTTAATTAGTGAGTGGTTTAGAGAAAAATGCAAAAGAATAATGCTTAATTAAAAAATATGGTCTACCACCAATAATGAACACAAAGCGCCTCCCCGTCTTGGGCTGGGATGGCTTAGTGCCTCTCAGCCACGGAACGAGGCACTTAAAGGGACGGTTTGAATTCCCTCCCTCCCCCAAGTGTAAAAAAAAAAATAAATAATGAACACAAAGTGCAAATTTATTTATTTATTTGAAACTTGTGCGCTGCTTTACCCATTTCAGAATTAACCAATTTCAAGCACCGGTCCACTCAGCTGAGTTTGAATTTTTCAAAAGAAGACTTCAATTAAAAGTTGCGGTCTGCCCAATGATCACGTGCAAACTATCAGTTTCCTATTGCAACAAAAATACAAAGTGCAAAGTATTTGTTGATCGCCTCTCTGTGTGTTTCCATTACCCTTCTTTTTCTTATTTCTTTAGCCCGCTCCCTCTTCACTTCATTCCCAATCTCTCCTATCTCTGTCTTTTGCATTTTCTGTAAGCTAAAAATGTTTCTCGAAATCTTTACTTCCATTCTCACCCAAATCATAACAGACCCCATCACAAACTACATCGTCGACCCCATCAAACGGCACACTACCTATGCTTTTACCTGCGACAGCAATGTGGAAAGACTCCAGCATGAAGCCCAGCAGTTGAAGAACAAAAAAGACAGGTTGCAGGACGACGTTGATCGTGCTACCAGAAATGGAGAACAGATCTATGATAATGTTACTCAGTGGCTCACCAGAGCGGAGGAAGTTTTTAGAGAGGCTGAGCAAATTATCCACGTTAAAGAACAAGCGAAGGCCAAATGTTTCATTGGATTGTGCCCCAACTTGAAGACACGCTACCAGCTTAGCAAGAGAGCTGACAAGAAAGCTTCCGCAGTTGATAAGGTGCGGAACCAAGAAGGACTCGATTCAATTTCTTCTCGTCCTCCTCCAAAACAGAAAGTAGCGCCTTCTGTGTTTGCCGGCGAAGCCTTGCATTCAAGGGTGTCAATTTTGAATGAAATCATGGATGCCCTCAGAGATCCCAGTCTTAATATGATTGGTGTGTATGGGATGGGCGGTGTGGGTAAAACCACACTGGCAAAGGAAGTTCACAGACAAGCACAAGAAGACAAGTTATTTGAAATTGTGGTTTTAGTTGCTGTATCTCAAACGCCAGATCATAGAAGAATCCAAAAGCAGATTGCGGAAGCTCTTGGCCTTGATCTTGTCGAGGAGGATATGCTCATAAGAGCGAATCGATTAACTGAGAGGCTGAAGACAGGGA
>CATIWM010158737.1:0-13210 GCA_949671775.1 Mallotus repandus | reverse complement strand
AAATAAATGAAATAATACTAAAAACAAATAAACATGCAAATCATGCAAAAAGTGCCTAATTGAAGAAAAACTTAACAGAAGAAAAATAAATGTAACTGAATTTACACCTAAACCTAATGCTTTGAGTGCTTAAAATAGTACATTTTTCACACTCATCAGTTTACATAGAATCCATTTCGGTTCTCATTACCTCAAGCCATCTTAAAGAATTTTTATCATACTAATCCTCCTCATATATAGTAGGATCATCAGCATGATAGCTTTCTTCATGAATATGCAACTCTTGCATGTCATGGAGAAAATCATATCTCTTTGGAGGACAAGATACCCTACTTGATCTTCTAGTAGTCGGTGTGATGACAATTTTGATTAGAATAGGCTCTTCAAGTTGATTAATGTCCATTTGATCAATTTATTAGGCTTTCTTAGATGACTCCTCATCTAACATTATCTTTCTTCCTTTGTCACCTTCCTTAAGAAACTCTTTCTTAAGGAATATAGCATCTCTGTTTACAACAACAACTTGTTCAATATGAAGATAAAAAAAAAATCCTAAACTATCTTTAAGAGATCTAATAAATCTTCCTTTACTCATTTATTTCATCTAAAATTTTAATTCAACAATTGAGCCCAAAATTCATCAGATTCTCAATCATAAATTAGGTTTCAACAATAATAGGTTCAATGAAATTCCAAGAATAAAAATTCCCGATAGGATTCGGCCAAGCTAAGCAAATTCAAAGGCAAGCCTATTCACAATAAAAATTCGATCAAGAGGAGAAATGAAGGTGGCAAGTTCACTCACCAATTTCTCAGAAAATTTCCTTGCTTTTATCAACCATAATTTTTGGCCTCCTTGCAAATCTTTATATTGTCCCTAACAATCATATACAACAACAGTCATTTTACTCTTCATTTCAATAAAAATTCTCTTTAATATACATGCATGTCCATCTGTCCACTTGAATTTCATGCCTATTAGATATCTACAATTAAACTTAATCTCAGCATGTTCACATTTGGATATGATCATCATTAATCCATTAACATGCCATCAAGATTCCATAGCCTAAACCCACTATTTGCTTAACCAAAACTCAATTGAACTAAATAAAATAACTCTGCCAAAAAAGATTCGTAGGGCTAACTTTGAAATTTTTTTTAGAATTTCAGGAAAGGAATTGGAAGCTAAAATTTTAAAAAGACTTAGATCTACATGTCTACCACATTCACTTCAATTAGATAACCACAAAGAAAGTTATAGATGTCGAATTTCTATCAATTGAATTACTCTGATAGATTAAGCATTAAAAAGTATGGCTTTATTCAACCATCATACAGACTAAATCAGCTCTAGCTTAAAACTATAAAGTTATATAGGACTCTTTAAAGTTTCTTTAAAATCAAACCAATCTCAATTTGGAGTTCTCTATCCCAAGATATAAAAGAGATACAGAAGCTAGAAAATTCAGGAAAATAGTCCCAAATTTTCAGCTTGCAATCCTAACTAGGTTTACACCTTTCTAATGCTCAACATTACTTTAAAATTGATATACACACCTTATAATATTCTAATAAAAGTCTCAAGGAATTACTTATAGAAAATAATTGAAATTGGAGTTAAATTACTCTCCTAAAGCACCTTGGTTCACTAATTACTCCAAAAGATGGCATCTTTGCTCTTGATTTGCTTTCCCTTCTTGAACAGCCTCTAATTCACCTAGCTCATCCTTGTTTGGAGCCTCATAACCTTCATACAAGAATTTTAGAATGATGAATTAAGTCTTCCTTTGGACATGCAGGTTTACTTCTTTCAATTTCCATTTGTTTAGTGCTTTTGAGTTCAAGAGAGCAAGAGTCCCCCTTTAGTTTCTTTTTTTTTCTTTTAATTTACTCTTTGATTTTTTTTAAACATCAGTAGTGGAAAATTCTAGATGCAAAAGAGACTTATCTTGATCTAATGAATCCTACATTTGTCGTTTACTTTTCTAGATTGTTGCCGCATTACCAACACATTCTAGCTTCTTTTTTTTTTTATTCCTCCTTCAAGCACATCCATATCCATATATGACAAATAAAAGATCATTCTAGACCTAGTTTATGATAGGCTAAGCCAAAAAATATCCTTTTAAGCCTTTAATGAATTAGTTAAATTACCCATTAATCCTTAAAGTTTCAATTGTTCATTCTAGGACAATTATTTATTTCAATTAAGTCCATATCATCCCTTAACTTTTTAATCGTCAGTCTTCACTTTATTTTTACTTCTAATCCATTTTTTTCTCATAATTTCACTCATTTTGAGTGTCATCAAAATGCAAAAATTCTTGCTCCTTGATTGTGTATAAGTTATGACTCAATCTGATACCCTATTCTAACTATATACAACACTTGACATATAGTTAAAGGTATGGGTGTTATATTTATTCACTAGAGGTTTGAGTTTCGGCCTTGTAAAACACTTGGTTATAACTAGTTTTGAGTTAGCCAAAAAAACTCAATTGTAAAGGTTTCAGTTTAGTCTATAAAAACTCTTGTTGTATTCAATCTAAATTTATAGATTGGTATAGGGTTCAAAATCCTAAATTGGGGATAAGTTAGGTGGAGATGTAGATTCATTGAGAAATTGAATTCCTTAAATCATTTGTGTCTTCTTCTATTCCTCACCCTAATCTATTATTAATTTCTTTCAATTCCTCTTAATTTTTCTTTAATCCAAATTAGCCCTATTCACCCTCTTAGGGTCTTTCAGCATTCATTTACATTTTTCTAATAAACCCTACTCAAAGAAAGAAAAAAAGTACAAATGACAGAGTCATTACCCTAATCTTGTAAAGAGCAACGACATAAGCATTGTTTCTTGTATTATTTTCCATATTTTTTGCAAGTGTGCTTCCTAGTAAATCTAATCAAAATAAAAGAAAAAATAAAAACAAATCAAATATAAAAAATAATTAAATATAAAAAAAATTTTACGAACCCACAAATTATGCCATTAACTCTTATATGATCTCCAAACCCACCCTATTTCAAATGAAGATAAAAATTCTTTTGAAGACTTCTTTCTATCAGAACTAGACAAAGACACTCTAGTTCCTCAGTACTACAAATATTAATGCATATCATATTCATGGGAGAAGCTTGATATTTTAGTTTATTGCCAATATCCTCGTTGAATTATAACTTAGAGCATGACTGTAGTGGTTTATTTCAATAATAATAAATCATATCTTTTGGACAGTAAACCATGATAAAAGAAAAGATTTTTTAAATAAAGTGTTCCTGGTCTCCCTACCTTCCTTTAACTCTAGAGAATGTTGTGCAACCATTATAGAAAAGAAGTCAAATTCAAAACTACTGATGTTAAACTTTTCAGAGAAACAAAGAAAAAGTTGATAATTTTGAAGTTTTTTCACTTCCAGTAGAAAATCCACATTGCTAATTAAATCTTGTGTACTTTCTAAACAATGGACTTCTTGATTAGAAGCCAATCATTGTGGTTGCGGTTACGATTTTAAGAAATCAGTGAGATCTTTCATGTAATGTTGTAGTTTTACTAAATTTAAATTTTGTTAACCGATGATCGCATTTTGAGCTTTCTCTACCATTATTAATTTTTTTAACCTATATCTATTACACATGGATCTCTCAATTAGAGAAGAAGGCCTTGACATTGGGATTTGGTACTTGAAAATCAAGTTTGATTTGATATTTCTCAAAAATTATGATTTCTAAGATTTATTGTATCTACCGAGATAAATTCAAAGAGCGAGATAGGGAGTTTAAGGTTATGACTTTTAAATTTTTGTATTATAGAGAGAAAATCAAGGATTTGGATTAGGAGTTAGAGTTATCAAATAAAGGGAGAAAGTTTTAAGAAATAGGAAGAAGAAGGAGTGGAATTTATAGTCGTGTTGCAACTAAAGTGGCAATGCCACCCCATATGTATATGCAAATGTAAGCGAGAATCAACCTATATAGGTTTGGCCATGGGCTGATTCGGGCGCAAAACCGACCGTTTATAATTAGAACCTAAATAAGTCAAACCCGAAATTGGCTCGAATCGGCCCAAGACTTGGGGGGACCGGTTCAAGGTATGTTCCACCCCTTAGGGGAGGAGGTGAATCGAAATCCTTAAATCATTTGTGTCTTCTTGTCTTCCTCACTATAATCTATTGTTAATTTCCTTCAATTCCTTTTAATTTTTTCTTCAATCTAAATTAGCCTTATTCACCCTCCTATAGGGTCTTTCAAGATTCATTCACATTTTTCCAATTAACCCTACTCAAAGAAATAAAAAACATAAATGACAAAGGCACTACCCTAATCATGTAAAGTGCAACGACTTAAGCATTGTTTATTTTATCATTTTCCACAATTCTTACAGTTGTGCTTTTTGGTAAATCTAATCAAAATAAAAGAAAAATCAAATCAAATATAAAAACAAATGAAATATTAAAATAAATCAAATCAGTGGATTACAGTGATAAAATTTATTAAATTTTATGAACCACAACTGATAGCACTAACTCTTATCTGATCTCCAAACTCACCTTGTTTCAAATGAAGGCAAAAAGCCTTTTCGAGACTTCTTTCTATCAGAACTAGACAAAGACACTCTAATTCCTCAACATTATAAATATCAATGCATATCATAGTCATAAGAGAAACTTTATTTTTTAGTTTACTACCAATACAAAAGATCCTCGTTGAATTATAATTTAGAGCATGACTGCAAGTTTTATCCAAAAGAAATAATATCTTTTAGAGAGTAAACCATTGAAAAAGAAAAGATTTTTTAAAGAAAATGCTCATAGTCTCCCTCTCTTCCTTAGACTTTAGAGAATGTCATGTGATCATTAAACAAAAGAAACCAAATTCATAATTACTAATGTTAAATATTTCAGAGAAACGACGAAAAGTTAAGAATTTTGAAGTTTCTTCACTTGTTGTAGAAAATCCACATTGCTAATTAAATCTTGTATACTTTTTGAACAATGGACTTATGGATTAGAAGCTAGTCATTGTGGTTGTAGTTTTGATTTCAAGAAAGTAGCGAGATCTTTTATGCAATGTCGTAGTTGCTCTAAATTGAAATCTTTTGACTGATGACCGCATTTTGATTTTTCTCTATCACTATTAATTTTTCTAACCTATATCAATTACGTTTGAATCTCTCAATTGGAGAAGGAGGTCTTGACATTAGGATTTAGAATTTGAAAATAGTTTTAATTTGATATTTCTCAAAAATTACTATTTCTAAGGTTTATTGTATCTAACGAGAGAAATTATGAGAATGAAATACGGGGTTTAAGGTTATGGCTTTTGAGATTTTTGTATTATAGAGAGAATTTCAAAGAACGAGATTTTCTAGGTCATCAAATAAAGGGATAAATTTTCAAGAAACAGTAAAAGGGAGTGGCATTTATAATTGTGCTGTAGCTAAAGTAGTAATGTCATCCCATATTTGTATGCAAATGTAAGCGACAATCAACCTATCTAGGCCTAACCAAAGGTCGGTTCCAACCCGAAATTGGTCTAATCAAAATTGGGACCTAAATCAATTAAACATGAAATTGGCTCAAACTGGCCCAAAACTAGGGTAACCGGTTAAAGGCAAGTTCCACCCACTTGAACTGTGAACCGTCGATTCCAGTTTCAAACCGCACAACAAAAAAATGGGCCTTTATAGCAATTGTAGATGCAACAGTCTGCGGGGAAGTGTGGGAGGGCAAATATGCCTCCGCCCTCAAACATTTTTATATATTTTTATTTTTATTTATAAATAAAAAATATTGAATTGCAAAAGACAGTTTACCCCCTCCAATAACTATATAATAACTAGTTTATGAGGTTACTTCAGAAATTTCTAAATATTAATTTTATTGTCTATATTTAAAAAAAATTGGAGTGCAAAAATCAATGGGTGGAGTGCAAAAATCTCCAATCAAAATCTACCTCCAACAATATTATTTATAGGTGAATTAATGAAGCAAAAAGAAGAAGGCAGTAGGTGGTAGGTTCCAAATAGGGGCACAACAAGAATTAAATATATCTAATAGCATTAAATGTTACATTTAATGAAAATATCCAAATAAGATTTTATATACTCCTTACGTTCCTTTATATTTGACGTTTTAGGAAGTTTCACTTGGATTAAGAAACAATTAATTAGTCTTAAATTTAGAAGAGAAATTAGCTAAAAGACTAAAGTACCCTTAGTTTTTGAATGACTAAAAACTAGATGACTTTGGAATTGTATCAAGCATTAATAACTTTGGACTGATAAGGATAAGGGCAAAATTAGAAAAAAAGGATGTAAATTTTATTAATTGTATAAAAGCGACAATTAAATGGAATTTCACATGTTCTCTAAAACTTCAGATATAAAGGAATAGAGAGAGTACAATGTAATAATAATATTTCACACTTTCTGTTCTCCAATTTTTGGTTTTTGGTGTGTGCTAAAAGATTGTTGGTTGTGAGTGTGCCAGAGGAAAAATTCCTCAAAATAAAAACCTGACTTCGTTTTCAAACAATTGTGAATTCCCAAACTCCTTTACCACAATTTGTTTGGATTTCAAGCAGATGAAATAAAATTTAATAGAAAATTGAGCTTCTTGAATAGTAGAAGAAAATTGTATTAATTTATAAGCTTAATACAGAGCAAACAATGAACAAAGTAAAGAAAATAATTGTCCTAAGATGATTGACTAATGCTAATTGAAGTAGATAACTGTAGATGTGTGTCGATACAGAGTGGTGTAGATGTAGATGTTGTCTTGATTAATCTCTTCCTTTACTCTATAAATGATCTTGCTTGTAGGCTACTTCTCCAATTAATTATCCAACAACTCAAAAGTTTTTCCATTTACTATAGGAATAAATTTCCATAACTCCTCAGACTTCTTCTACTCCAAGCTTGATCTTTTTTCCCCAAGGTATTCCAAAATCTTCAGAGTCTTCTAAATAATTTCAGAATCTTCTTATCTTGTGAGCTAGACTTTTAATTAATTTTGGGCTTCGAAATTCTAATCAAATCAAATTGATTAATATTTTAGCCAAAATATCAAATTAAACCACTAATTTAATGACCTTAATATTTTAGCTAAAAATTTTTAATATGGTACAAATAATATCCCCGCATGTAATTAATTTAGGAAATCCCAATTCAAATTTACAAGTAAAATAAAAGTCATACATATTCATAAAGTTTAAACTGTTTTTTATTTAAAAAAATTGCAAGCCACGTAAATTTTGAGAAACATTAAATTGCACGTGAGGCTTGAGCAATTTTTTATTTGCATATATCACTTAAGTTTTAAAGGCACACGTACCTAACTTCCCAAAAGAATATATCATCAAATTTAATATGGCATTCAAGCCACATAAATTTATATTAGTAGATGCACAAAGACAAAACATGGCCCATTGAATTTTTTTCCTCTTCTTTAAATTTTTTTTCTTGCTTTCTCTTGCTTTCACCGAACTGTCATTTTTTTGGACAGATCACTCACTTGCTTCCTCCGCTGAACAGCAGCACGTTGCCAGTCCGCCAGCCCCCTGACGAGCCTCCACCATATGCGAGCAGCAGCTCCCTGCAGATCGTGCCCCGCTGCAAGCCGTTGCATCGCGTGAGGTTGTTGCTAAATCATCTCGAGTAGCAACGCTGCACCCAGTGTCGATGTTGGCTGGTGCAAGGCCAACTCACCCAGCTCGTCTCCTGCAGTCTTCTTCAAATAGCCCACTGTCATCCCCACCATCTCGCGTAGTCTGCTGCCCAACAACTTTTAACAAATCTCATCTTAAAATTTATTTCCAAAAGGAGGTATTTTTTGCTTTGATTTTAAATGGGTTTGTTTTCATGGGAATTAATTTTTGAAGATTTTATTGTAATCTTGCTGTGAACCCACGTGATTCAAAGCTTGTTGTTTGATTTGGGAAAAACGTTTATAAATTTGATGATTAGCCAAAAAATTTATGTGTTAATTCAGCAATGCTCTATTTATTTCGATTAGCATCTAACTATAGCTGAAAATTCATATGTTAACTTTGGTGTTATTTGGGCCAATATTGTCCAATTCGATTTGTGATTTTAGCATTTTTCTTGTACCAATGTCGATGGTCTTTTTATTTTGAGAAAATGCTATTTGCTTGTGCATTTGTTCGACCAAATTCTTGCTAAGCCAAAAATTAATTTTTTGGTTTTTCATTATTCAGGTTCTTGTTTAACCAAAGAAACTTTAATTGGCATTTAGATGATTTAACTCGTTCTTTAGCCAAAAATTTTTTGTATTCAACTTGTCGGCTTTCTTTCCTTGTGTTTTGCCAATTCTATATGTTGGAATTTTGCAACTTTAACAAGGCATAATGCAAGTTTTGCTTGGGAAAAATGTGTTTAATGCTAATATTTGAGCCGAAAAGGTTAAAGTTGCAAACTTTAATCGGTTTTTGCCTCAATGTTAATTTAGCACTTGGTTTGATGATCTTGGTATAATTTTGGCTTCTATAGCCAAAATAAAAATGCAAATTCACCAAATTTTAGTTAGCTCAACAAACTCTTTTTTAACCAAAATTTACACATTCTTAAGTAACCCATAAAATTCATGTGCAATTTAATTCTTAAATTAAAATTATCTTAGCCTTTTTAGGCCAAAATAAATTTAATAAGAATTTTTGTCTTATCAAAATGTACAATTTTCTTCTTTTAGAATTGCTTTCCCAAATTTATTTTGGCAAAAATCTGTCAAAATTTTAATCTCCTTGAATTTATTCATTTAATTCACCTTACATATAATATTTCTTTGGTTAACTATATCGCTGCATACTAATCTTCTTAGGGAAAAGGCATTTTGCCTATTTTTCTGAGTAAATTTTACATGGTTGGCCAGCGATGGCTAGTGAAACACTAGTGCACTATTTATTTAAGCAAACTAGCATGTGGTTTATGAAAACCACAAATACCCCTATTTTTGTTCATGTTTGCCTCTATATCACCACAAGTGTGTATAAGTTAGGACTCAAATGGAAGCCAAGTCAAAATTCAATGAATAGTAAGTTGAGATGAATAGTAATCTGTGACTGAAGCAAAGCTTCTATAGTGACAGAAAGCTGAAATGAACAGTAACCTACGACTGAAGCAAAGCTTCTATAGTGACAGAAAGTTTAAACGAATAACAACCTGCGACTGAAGCAAAGCTTCTATAGTGATAGAAAGCTTAGATGAATAGTAACATGCGACTGAAGCTCTACTTCTGTGGTGCAACCCAACAAACACATTTTTGAATTATGAGATGAACAGTAGGCTGCAACTGAAGCAAGAGCTGCTATGGTGACATCCCAACTATCATATTTTTGAATTTGAAAAAGAGACGTTGGAGACATGTTTGACATCTCCATCAGCTATATTTTTTAGTGTTTATCTATATAAACACCTACTTAAGGTCAATTGAAGTTAAGACACTTATTTATTACAATTTTCTATCTTAACATTCATCAAAGCTCTCAAACTCTCAAATATTCATTCTTTGTTTGTATAACTCTTGTGAGAGTTGGTTGTGTGATAGAAATAGGACTTCATCTTCATTTAATTCTTGGGATAGATTACAAGGGAAGTGATGTATATTTCTAAGTGGAATTGGTTTAAGTGTTTAGCCATTAAAACACTCGAGAATTGGTTTTAAAGTGAGCCTTGAAACTCTTGTTTGTAAGGTTGCAAGAGTGAGCCTTCAACTCTTGTGTATACTCAATCTTATGAATAAGATTGTGGGTGATTGAAAATCCTAACTTGGGGATAAGTTAGGTGGAGACGTAGGATTGTTGAGAATTCAAACTCCATAAATACTTGTGTTCATTATTCTTCCTTCTCAACATTCTTTTAATTCTTATTTATTTGTTTTTAAGTTTTGATTTTTATTCAGTAGCCCTATTCACCCCCCCCCCCCTTTAGGGCTCTTTCATTTGGTATCAGAGCTTGAATTCTAGGCACTTCATTGCTAGAATGCAAGATCATGGGAAGTGAAACACAAAATATGTCTTCTCTTAGACCTTTCTTTGATGGAAGTGATTATCCTCATTGGAAGTTCAAAATGGAGCTCTATCTTGGTTGTGATTCTATCAAACTTTAGGACATTATCCAAAAAGGTTGGGAACCACCCAAAGCTACAATTGATGGTGTGATTACTGAACTTCCAAGAGATGATTGGAACACCATTCAACAAGAAGGGAATCACAAAAATAGGAAGGCCATGATTACTCTAGTCTCTTCCATGACAAGAGAAGAATGAGGCAAGCTTCAACATTGTACTTCGGCCAAGGAAATGTAGGAAACCTTGGAAAATTATTGTGAAGGAAATGTTCAAGTAAGAAGTAAGAAGGTTCAACTCCACATGTATAAGTATGAACTCTTCAAGATGAAGACTCAAGAATCAATCACCGAAATGACAAATCACTTTAATGCTCTTGTCACCACCCTCAAAAAACTTGGTAAATATTTCATCAAGGAAGAAGTAAACAATAAGATTCTAAGTATCCTACCTAAGAAGGATTAGGAATCTCGAGTCACTTTAATTGAGGAAGCTCAAGACCTTGCTACTCTTTCAATCGATGTGCTTATTGGAAAGCTTCACATCCATGAGCTTACAATAAAGCAAAGAGGTGAAAAGCAAGAAAAGAAGGAAGAGAAGAAGAAGAGCATTGCACTAAAAGCTTCACAAAATGATAGTGAAGAAGAAAACCTTGCAGATTCTAGTGATGAAGATAGTGAGATTGCTATGCTCACTAGAAACTTCAAGAAGTTCTTAAGAAAACAATATACCTCAAGAACAAGAGACTTTAACAAGAAGTATGAAGGAGAAAGTAAGAACAAAACCAAAGAGGTTACTTGCTATGAATGCAAGAAACCGGGTCATATCCGAAGCGAGTGCCCTAAACTCAAGTTCAAGAACAAAGGAGCAAAGGATAGGAAAAAGGCCTTCAAAGCTACTTGGGATGACTCCTCCGAATCTGAAAGGGAAGAGGAACAACAAGAAGTGACTAACCTTTGCTTTATGGCTCTTGAAGATTAAAAAAAGGTGTGCTTGAAGTCCACAAGAACAAAGAGTAAATGGTATCTTGATAGTGGATGTTCAAGACACATGACCGGAGACAATAAGCTTGATGCTAAGGATGGAGGACATGTTACCTTTGGGGACAATGCAAAAAGAAAGATTATTGGCATTGGAAAAATTAGTAATTCTCAATCCTTATCTATACATCATGTATTGCTTGTTGATGGTATCAAACATAATTTACTTAGTATAAGTCAATTATATGATATGGGAAATAAAATCACTTTCTATCCTAAGAATTGCTTTGTTAGTAGTCTTGATGAAGACAAGGTAATTTTTAGTGGTGAAAGAATTGATAATGTCTATGTTATTGATTTGAATAAAATTGATAATAAGGATATTAAATGTTTGATGGCTATTTCTCATGACACATGGACATGGCATAGAAGGTTAGGACATGCAAACTTTAAGCTATTAAATTATCTAAGTAAACATGAGCTTGTGATTAGTTTACCAAAACTTGAATTCACTAAGGATAAACCTTGTAATACTTGTCAAAAGGGAAAACAATCCAAGACCTCATTTAAGCTCAAAAATGTAGTGTCAACCTCTAGACCCCTTGAACTTATACATATGGATTTGTTTGGTCCAACTAAAGTTGCTAGTCTCGGTTGAATGTATATGTATTGGTTGATGATTACTCTAGATTCACTTGGGTGTATTTTCTTGCTCATAAGAATGATGCTTTTAATACATTTGAAAATTTTGCAAAAAGAGTTCAAAAAGAAAAAGGCTTTTGCATTACTTCTATTAGAAGTGATCATGGAACCGAATTTGAAAATGAATTTTTCAAAATCTTTTGTAATGAAAATGGCATTTCATATATATTTTCATCTCTTATAACTCCTCAACAAAATGGGGTAGTTGAAAGAAAAAATAGAACTCTTGTAGAAATGGCTAGAACCATGCTTCATGAGTATAATTTGCCATTATACTTTTGGGCGGAAGCCGTTAACACATCTTGGTATATTTCAAATCGAGTTTTCAAAAGACCAATTTTAAAAAAAACGTCTTATGAGCTTTGGAATAATAGAAAACCCGAAATCTCATATCTAAGAGTGTTTAGATGCAAGTGCTTTCTATTAAACACCAAGGATAATCTTAGGAAATTTGATTCTAAAGCCGATGAAGGAATTTTCCTAGGCTGTTCCACTTCTAGCAAAGCATATAGAGTGTTTAATAAAAGAACTCTTGTAGTAGAATAGTCCATGCATGTTGTATTTGATGAATCTAACTCACTTGATCCTAGGAAGGATTTTTGTAGTATTGATGATATTGTAGATGAGTTTATGGACAAAAACATTCAAGAAGAAAATGCTAGCAAGCCTTTAGAACTTGAAGGTCCAAACAAGGAAGAAAGTGAGGAGGTGCCTCAATCTACCTTGAAGGATGATCTTCCAAAGGATTGGTAATTCAAGAAAGCCCATCCTCAAAATCTCATCATTGGTAATACTACACAAGGGGTAACAACTCGTTCTCAACTTAAGTCTATTATTAATTTAGCATTCATTTCTCAAATTGAACCCAAAAATGTTGATGATGCTTTGAGTGATGAATTTTGGGTCTTTGCTATGCAAGAAGAGTTAAATCAATTTGAGAGAAACAAAGTTTGGACTTTGGTTCCTAAACCAAAACATCATCCTATTATAGGCGCCAAATGGGTGTTTAGAAATAAGATGAATGAACAAGGTGTCATAACTAGGAACAAAGCAAGACTAGTAGCTAAAGGTTATAATCAAGAAGAAGGCATTGATTATGATCAAACCTTTGCCCCCATTGCAAGGTTAGAAGCTATTAGAATGTTACTTGCATTTACATCATTCATGAATTTTAAATTATACCAAATGGATGTTAAAAGTGCATTTTTTATTGGTTTTATTAAATAAGAGGTTTATGTTGAGCAACATTCGGGTTTTGAAAATTTTGAATTTCCAAATCATATTTTTAAACTATCAAAAGTATTATATGGATTGAAACAAGTTCTAAGAGCTTGGTATGAAAGGTTGAGCAATTTTTTATTAGAGAAAGGCTTCTCTAAAGGAAAAGTTGACACAACTCTTTTCATAAAGAAATCCAAGCATGATTTATTGATTGTTCAAATA